>PVIJ01007997.1:7297-77819 GCA_004024925.1 Scalopus aquaticus | reverse complement strand
TTTTTTTTTTTTTTCTTTCTTCAGCAACAGGTATGGGAGGGGTTTTGGGGATTGTCAGTCAATAGTCCTTAAATTCCATCCTGGAGATTTTTTTTGCAACAAGTATGGGAGGGGTTTTGGGGATTGTCAGTCAATAGTCCTTAAATTTGCATTCTAAAGCCCAGAAAGAGGTGGTCTCCGCAGGAGGTTTTTCCAGCCCAACTGGTTTTTCTGGCTAATCTATCACCTAGCAACCAGTGGGGGATGTTTCTTTCTTGAACTTTCTCCCCTTTGAGATGTTACCTAGCCCCAGGTGGGGGATGGGACACAGTGACCCTCCCGCTTTCCTGCTCCTCAGGGCTGCCACGCAGGGAAGAGAGGGGGGTAGAGGGTGGGGGAGTGGGGGTCGCGCTCCCAGTCGGCTGGCCGGAGCCCTCCAACCTCACCGCAGTTTCTAGCCTTGTATTCAGTGGCTCTCAGGGGAAGCTGGTCCGCCCATCTCTCCTCTTTGCTCCTCCTTTGTGTGGGATTAGATGTCCCCTCTCTTCTCTTTACTCTGACTCTTCAGTTTATTTTTAAGTCAAAAGCACCCCCGGGGTCAATTGTATTGCGTAGCGTATCCGGTTCTCTTCAAGACAGCTCTCAAAGTTAGGGATATTTTTCTCCATAAATCGATTTTTTGTAGGAGAGCCTGATCCTAGCGTCTGTTCGCCGCCATGTTTTGGGGGCGTCCTTCCTCAATCTTTCTTTTTCTTCAATCTGAAGTCTTCCTAGTGATAAGCAATTTGATGCATTTTCTTCCAATCCCTTTCTATGTACTTTGTACATATGTACATGTATGCATATTACTTCCTGATTGTTTAATGAATGACATCATTTTTATGAATTTTGTAACTTGCTTTTACACATTTATTATTTCCTGTAAGAATTCCATATTCATGCATATAGTCTATACTATTTATTTTGATGTTTTCATAGTATGTCTTTATACATATATATAAAATCTATGCATACACATTTATGTACAACACTTTGCTTTGAACATTTAGTCTATTTTCTTTTTTTTATATAATTTTGTTTTTATTTATTTATACATACAAGCTGGGTTACAGGCCAGAGGTGTGGGGCGGCGAGAGGGTTCACCAGAGACAGAGCGGGGAGCAGAACAGCCAGATCAGAAATACACTGCTGAGGGGAGCAGCGGGCGAGGCAGGAAAGGTCTGCCGCACCATGTGGGATTCTCCCTGGCTGGGCGTTGAACTCCCATCGCCGCTGCCGACAGCTCCACAGCGTAGCGGTTAAGGCCCCATTTAGTCTATTTTCAATATTTCGCTCTTATATACAATGAAGCAGTGAGTTGTTGTATTTCTGATAAGTACTTTGTAACAATCAAGGAAAGATTCAGCACAACATAGTTGGATCTTTCTCAAATGTGGGTTGAAATAGATTGATTCATTCCAGAAATTCTTCTGGTACTTCTGAAATCATCTTTCTTTACTGTCAACTTTCTAATGTCACCAGCACACCTAAAATTGAACTTAAATGTTTAAAAGCTTGACTCGAGAGACCTTTGCCAAATATTACATTTAATTTACTAGGCTCTTTTTGTGTGTGAGTAGATCTGTGTACCTCCTTCACGCTGAATTTGGCATGGAAATCAGTAAACTCCAACTCAACAGAGTAAGGGTTAGGAAAAAAACACATAGCCAAAGTGAGACTTTATATCACAGCAAATGAGGAGGGCTATAGTATGAGTGAGAAAAGCAAGGCTTAGGGAATGATTTGGAAATCATGAGATCAGGATTCTGGTGGCTAGGGAGCTTCAGACTTCTGTGAACAGCAACAGGAAAAGAATTTGAGAATTGAAAAGTCAAGCAGAGGCAAGGGAGGCCCAAGAGCACTTACTTAATAATGCACATTTATTGAGCACAGGAGAAAGTACCAGCTACCTACCTTCAAGGTCTCCACCACTGTCTGTCATTGTGGGTCAGATGACAGTAAAATTTTAGAAACCTGTCTGAGAAGCCTAGATGAGTGGTTTAAAAAGAAAAATAAAAGATTTTTAAAAATTCAATTCATCAAATAGATTAGATTGGAATAACTCAGCATTAGATTAAAATAATAAAATTTAGAAAAATAAAGCATTGTTCAGAATAAATTGCTCTTGTATAACTGGAAACATCTAAGTTAAGGATAGATGGAACTTTCTTGTCATTTATATAACTTAGTCATACTCCTGATTTATTATACTTGGAATGTAAGAAGGCAAAATATTCCTAAGAATAGAACTTTGGTTGTAATTCTTATCCTGTTTTATTTGATTTAAATAATCACTTGGTCCCACGTCCCTTGTGTGTCTTTTTCATGTATATAGCCTAGCTCCTACAATAGTTACTACTTTTAAACCCATATGTATTTTTATATGAAGATTTATTTATTTATTTATCTATTTATGCATGCATGCATGCAAGAACTGGGGTGTAGGCCAGCGGTGTGGTGGGGTGAGAGAATTCACCAGAGACAGAATGGGGAGCAGAATAGGCAGATCGACTGAAATACACTGCTGAGGGGAGCAGCAGGCGAGAGAGGAGAGGTCTGCTGTGCCATGTGGGAAGCTCCCTGGCGAGGGATCGAACTCGTGCTGCAGTGGCTGAGGATGGCTTCATGGTGCTGAGACTTAACCCCTTGCGCCAGAGAGAGACCCCATTATCTATGAAGTTTTAAATTGTTTGTTGTTCATAAACTAAGCACTTACCTTTTGCCTTTTTATTGTATTTTACTGAAGCCTTCATCTTAATTTATCAATAATCATTTCAAGTACTAATCAGTATTTCTACTCATTTACTTATTTAAAAAGTATTACAGATACCCTGTTTTTGTTAGATTCTGTTCACAAATCTTCAAGTATAGAGAAAGTCATAAGCAGAATATAAATAATTATGAATACATTAAGAGGCGATTATATTGTGATGTGTGCTATGAAAGAAACAAATCAGGGTGATGTGATAGAGAAAAGGAGAGGGAAGTTCATTGAAGAAAGGAAAATAAGAACACAAAATAGTAATAGAAAAAATAATAGGAAGAAGAAAGGGAGAGTTTTATGGTGGAATAATAGAAGAGTAGAGTATCCTGTGACTGTGGATGGGACAGGGAAAGTTCTTAGGGAATAGATGATGAGGAATGATTTAATGGAATAGGCAGATAACTCACAAAGTTACATAAAACTCTTTAAGGAGTTCTAGGTTATTGCATTCAAGTTATAAATACTTATAATTATTTGGAAAGAATACAAGGTTCTTAATGGCTTTCCAGAAGTTGAAAGATAAGCAGAGAACTCAGGAAGTTTTTTTTTTGTTACATCACCAAATATACTTTAAACCAATGTTACTAATATCTCAGTTGACTCTTGGTCTATTTGCTCATAATTTCTCAACTATTATTAAAAATATTCATATGCATTTGTATGTTATTCAGTCTTATTCTTATTTAATTTTTACCTCCTGAGATTGTAGAATAAATTAAAGGAAATATCCGCAGAGAATGTTTACATAGGTGAGAATTTATTAAAATAGAACAGTAATATATTATTCTCTTTTCCATTTTTATTTAATAGATTAATGGGTTAACAACTTTTCACCACATCATTTCAAAGATTAGACAACATAATAATTTGTTTATTCTGAAAACAACTTTTTTTGCAGCTGGAAATTATTAATTCGTACAAGTTACTAATAAATATTGATTCCCAGAAATGTTCTAGTTGTGGTAGAATAGAAAAATGCTCAGGGAAAGCTGAAATAACTTTTAGTACTGATGCTGGAAAACAATTTATATTCCATTGGGCCTTATAAAGTAAATAATGTGTAAAGAATTGGAACAGAAATTTTCCTACTTTATCTAGTAGACTACAGAGAGCAGCAGTAGGAAACTCCTTCCTTTCTACTTCATTTATTAATTTATTTATTTTGTGTCCCATGATGTGTTACTTGGTGAGCTTTTGATAAAGGTAAAGGAAATGATAAGTTATTTTAGCTGATACACAGTGACATTCAAAGGCAAGGATATAATAATGAGCAGAGAATGATCTTTACTTCAGAGGCCCTGAGTGCAGATGCTCACCCTCAGGATGACAGGCAAGGCAGCTCTGATGTCTTTCTCTTTCTCTGGGCAGGGGAGGAGAATCATAGTTTTTCCTGTTTTATCAATATGTCTGGTGCCAGCACTTGGTGATGGCAGTAGCAAACGACAGAACAATGTGTCTAATGAAACCATGTTTTGGTAAGTTTAAAAATATATGAATATATATATATATATATATATATATATATATATATATATATACACACACACACACACATACATACACACACACATCTCCCCTTTAAAATTGATGCTTTGTATTTTACTGTTTACATTTACATTATTTTCTTTTTCTCTTTTTTGGGGGTGGAATGACTGGGTTATAGGCCAGGGAGGATGATGGTAGAGAGTGAGAGGATTCACTAGAGACAGACTGAGGAGAAGAACAGGCAGATTGATGAAATACACTGCCTAGGGCAGCAGCGGGTGAGACAGGAGAGGTCTGCTGTGCCATGTGTGAGTTAGCTCCCTGGTCGAGGATCAAACTCAGGCCATAGGGGTGATAGTGCTAAGACTTAACCCCAGGCCACCAGGGAGGCCCTATTTACATCATTTTTAATGTGTGTATGCTCACACTGTGTTGTGCTAAACAATGTTCTCAATATTTCATTTGCAATTTTGATGCAACCTATAAGCTTAGTACTCCTGTATTTGCCATTATACAGATTAGGCAAAGATGAACCACAGAGTTGGTCATTTATGCAATATTAGCTAGGTAGTTAGTGGTGAAACTGGGATCCAAGTACGCTCCTCTGATTCTAGAGTCTTGGCAGCTAAGACCTTACATAGCTATCACAAGTGTTAGCTGCTGAAAAGTTTCCCCATATCCAAATAAATCTACTCCAAAGACAACTTTACCTGTTACTCTATTTTTAACAAGAAGAACATTTATCAGGAAATGGATAATTTCAGTTCATATTTTAAGTTTTCAAATTTTTTAGTGACATCATTATTTAGCTATAAATATTGGCATGCAGAATATTCCTTTGCCATTGCCATTAATTCTTTAAGACAAAATCCTGTAAAGGTCTGACATATTAAAAAGTAACTTAGGATGTTTGGATTCCTCCTTAAAAATTTGACCATTGTTATTTTCTTTTGAGATGTCACTGAGGTTATTTCAAACTCTGTAGTTTGGAATGAGTTCAGTTCAGGGAAACGAGATGGGTGAAATTATTAGTAATGGGATATACTGAATCTTTCACCTCTAGGCAACTGGTTTAGATACAGCCTGAGGAAGGAGAAGCAGAGAGCCCCTTTTGTCTGACAGTTTCCTTTTAGCCCTGGTAAAATGAGCTGGGCGTCCCATTAGTTTCTAGAGTCAGGTATCCACAATGTAATTGGCACCAGACTTTACAATCTATGCAGTGAGATCTTGGAGGGCAAATGGAGTTAGTCTCTCATTTACTCTGAGCAAGTCCAGCAGATGAAGTTTTGATCTCAGAATGAGTGATGTACCCCCTTTCCTATCCTTGTTATCTAAATTTTCTGTGTACAAATATATCACAGCACTTTATTCTAATATAGTCATTAAGCTAGTGGGAAACCCAGAGAAAAATAATGTAATCATTCAAATTGTCATAATGTCTAAAAGATAACTGTTTATCTCTTGTGTCTTTTCTCTCTAGCTTCATTCCTCCCTCCCTTTCTTTCTTTTGTTCTCTTGCCTGCCTTTCTAAACACTTACATGTGTGCACACACGCACGCACGTGCACACACACACACACACACACACACACACACAGAGTCAGGGAAAATATGTAAATCATACAACCATAAAAATTTCACATAGAAAGCCATCTTCTAGTCCTGCAATTGTGAAGGTCTTTATATACTCCATATCATGCAGAGATAAGAAATGGAAGTTAGGGTTTATGTTCTATAACCAATTTTTTTGGCTTACCAAAGATATATGAACAACTTAATTTTACACAGACAACTTAAGTTGCAAGAGGGTGGTCCTCAGGAAGGGGGAGTGTCCCAGGACCCCACCCCCACCTCAGGCCAGAAAGAGCCAAGTCACCTAGGACTACAAATCCCAGAATGCCATCATCACCTAAGAAAGGATACTGAGGACTGAGGAAGGAGTTAAGGAGGGGTTTTGGGACTTAAAATCCAGACCTGGGGGGTTGGAGAGCCCTATTGGTCCGTGGTGTGGATTGGCCAGATTTTTTCCTGAGTAGGCGAGAAGAGTCCAGCTCAGCGAAACTGGTAGGACGTTTTCACCAATTTATTTCTTTATCTTTTCTTTTCCCTTTTTGTAAATAAATCTTTTTATTAATTTTATTGTGTGTGCCTGCATTTGAGTTTTTAAGTCTCTTTTAAGTGCACAGGTGAGAACCCAGACAGGTACCCCACGGGGTTACCCTGTAACAAAGTCAGAAATTAAGAAAATGAAACTACCTAGTTTGAATTTTCCCTTTTGTCTTACTACTCTAAAAAGGTACAGGAATTTCATCCTGGATTGTATACTAATTTTCTGATTAACCTGTTTCATTCTCTTTGATTCTCTAAATACTCAACTGGAGAAAACTTCAATTTATTTACTTTCCTGAAGTTATCCTATGCTTGGGCTTTATTTCAAGCCTCTGATTCTGGAAAGAGAGCAGCAGACAGTCCATAAAATTGTCTTTACAGTGAAAGTATATAAATCTGAGCAGTTATCAAGTCATGACTTAATATTTCCATGCCTGTTCTCCAGATACACCTAAAAATTATTTTTTACTGTAATTTTTCACTGCGGTAATATTAGTTCATAACACTGTATATGATATGACTTAGGGATCTAGGTTCACCTCTTCAGATATATGTCAGCATATCACACCTCCCACCAAGGCACCCTTATTCCTCCATCATAGTCCACGAGGCCCTCACCCCATTTTGCTGTCCATTCTCTTCCACATATGCCCTCTCCTGTAGCTTCAATTTTATAGTCAGATTTCTAGGGTTTTTTTTTTTTTCTGTTCTATTATTTTTTTTTCTGTATTTGTCTTTCTCCTTCTGATTAATTTTATAACAATCCCCTCCAGTTGAATGCATGTTGTCATGAATAGCAAGAGTTCATCTGAAAAAATTAAAGGAAAAAAAAGTCATTATGGAGCCATCCAAATCTGGGTAACAGCCAAATAGAGCCAGGAGCCTGTTGAGGGTCAGATAAGAGGCAGTTCCAGATGTGCCCAGCATGTTCAGGCATGTCTAGACAGATCCACAACTGAGAAGAAATAAAACCACACTGGGGCCTCCTGGTGGCACAGGGAGTTAAGTCTCAGCCTATGAAGGTATGCTCAGCCACTGCAACATGACTGTGATCCTTGGCCAGGGAGCTTCCCACATGGTGCAGCAGACCTCTCCTGTCTGTGTGCTGCTCCTCTCAGCAGTGTATTTCGATGGATCTTCCTGTTCTGCTCCCCATTCTGTCTCTGGTGAGTCCTCTCACCACCACCCCACCTTTGGTCAGCACCCCAGTTCTTGTGTGCATACATAAATAAATCTTAAAAAAAAAAAAAAAAAAAAAAACACTGGCAAATCATGCCCAGGATTGAAATTTGACACCTCTTGATAATCTTTCCACCAGAAATGAAAAGACTAGAAGTCTAATTTGCATAATTAGTACCTGGTCCCACTCTTCTTGCCCAGACATAAACATGCACCGCCAGGGGTCCTTGAGTATTCTGCTCAAGTGCTCATTGAGTTTGTGTCCCTTGGACTGCATGTTGTAATACGCTGTAATCCGCAGCTAGCTGTGATGTGACACAGCCGCTGTTAACACTGAAGCTATAAACAGTGCTGTAATACTACTGCTAAGACAGAGCTGTGATACTTCTGCTGTGACACGAGTTGTAACACTTGAACTGTAACCTGGTTGCTGTAACATAAGCTAAATTTGGTATTGAGGTTCACAGACAGACCCTACTTAGTGCACCTAACGTAAGATGTGAGAGAGGAAAAATTGAGGTATTTTCATTCTCGTTCACAGGTGGTAATGTTTAAGATTAGATCAATGATTGCAGCCTCATCTTACTAGCCCATGTCAGGATGAAAGTGACATTTCTTATCTGAAAACTGTAATATTTTGTATTTTGCGAAAGATTGAAGATAGAGATTTATATTTTATAAACATAATCAAAGAACATTAGGAATGGAAGATAACTTCACATTTTGCACAAGTGGAAATTGAGTACCAGATAGATAATTTGTCTAAGATTTTGTTGTTATATTTAAAAGTTATCTTTTAAAATAAGAACAGCTCTTTATATTTTATCTCCATCATAGCACTCACCTTCCATAACAGCTGTGGCAAGTAGAACCTGAGTCAACAAATGTTAGGTACATTCTAATACTGAATTCCACCTAGCTTATGTTAATTAAATGTTATACTTCTTTTTTTTTTGCCAAATAAATACATAAAATTAAAACAACTAATAAACAAAAGCATCATGAAGAAATTTCCTTATATAAATTCCTTTTAATATAGGAACAATTGAATGAAATATGTTATGAAATGCCATTCATGTTATCTTGTGCTTCTTCCACAAAGAATTGATAAATGGCCTCAATGATCTTCTTGCCAAACTCCTTTTAAAATGTAAAAGAAGGGCCTCCCTGGTGGCTCAAGGGTTAAAGTCTCAGCACTATCAAGCTGTTCCCAACCACTGAGGCAGGAGTTCGATCCCCAGCCAGGGAGCTAACCCACATGGCTGTGGTGCTGCAGACCTCTCCTGTCTCACCCGCTGCTCGCTGCAGCAGTGTATTTCAGTGGATCTGCCTGTTCTGCTCCCCACTCTGTCTCTGGTGAATCCTCTCACTCCCTGCACTTCTGACTTGCACCCCAGTCCCTGTATGCATAAATAAATAAAATCTTTTAAAAACTTAGAATGTAAAAGAAATAATTTCTTAGCTCTCTTTTTTAGATCCACTTTTACCAAGGAAATAAACTAAAAGTCATTTAGGAGAATAATTTAGTCTTTCTACAAATTTTCCATGAAAATTTAACAGGGAAAGGAAGTGGCATGTATATAATTTATTCAGTTGTCAAATGCTTGCTTTTGAGATACAATATATTTGTCATCACATTGAATATGTTTTATTTAAATATTTAAATGAAATAATCATACCAATAAGGTAACCTTACTCCAACAGATTCTCTTATGAAATTAAGAATGTCTATTGTGTGTCCTTTATCTTGCTGAGTTTATGACATGTATCAATTCTTTTCAAGAGCCTAAGTTTTTTTTTAAGCTCTAAAGCTGAACAAATACTTTGTCTTGCTACTATTAACCTAACTAGTTTTACAAATTCTACCCATGAAAGAAGAGATGATAAATATTCATGAGGAGAAAAAATTAGGATTCTTCAACTTATCTGTTAGCTCCATGCTGTCATTGGACAACTATAAAAGCTCATTCAAAGCTCAAAAAGAAATCTTGGAGGTAGTGAGAAGAACCTCTTAAAGCATCAAGGCACATAAGCTACTACCTCTCATTTATATCTAAAGTCAGTTCTGTTATGCTGTCATGTGCTCCATTCCCTCCAAAATTCAAGTTCACTCTCTGAATTTAAAAGTAGATTAATGAGCCATTAACAGGCTCTGCAAGAGTGTTTTGTCCAAAAGCAATCAACAATTCTTTCTCTTTCCCTTTATGTGTGTGTGTGTGTGTGTGTGTGTGTGTTTGTGTAGTTTCTATGGTCTCAGAGATAGTCATTTGCTTAATTGATCCTTACTGCTATGCTAGTTAATATGCATTCATGAGGAAAGTGTTGAAGATTTATCTGTTAAGACAGTAAGAAATTATTACCTATAATGGAAACTGCATTACCTGTAATGGAGCACAACATACAAATTATTCTGTGTGATGTTTGACTATTAATTATCCATTGCTACCTCAATATTGTATCTTTTCTGTTGACATTCATTAGCCCCTAAAGTAGTGAAAATATGTGTGATTTTCCTCAGAGTTCACTGTCATGAAAGTAGCAATCTGACCCAGGCCTGAATGTAATATTATACAGAGAATAAACATATTCAATGATATGTTTACACACCTGTAGATTCTTAGATTATCTCACAGAAATGTCTTAAAATTTTTGCGTTGTTAAGGGTAAACGCAATCCTGTGACATTTAACATACATTATATGGGAGGACAAAGGACCTTCCAATGTGATTTTGCACCCTAAATTTGATCATATTCATCAAATTAGCTGATTTTGATTTGACAAGAATGACAAACTTCAAGGGAAAAGAATATAGGAATCCAGGGGAGGTAAAATAGTAAATATGTGAAAACTGATTCAGAGTAAAGGACTAGATGGGCAGACACAATGTGTAATTCTTGGAAGGATTTCCTTGGCAATGGTGGGTGGGGGTAGAAGGATAGCAGAGGAGCCATAGAACATTTCAGAAAAGGAGAGTAAATTTAGAGATATTAAAATAGGTTCCAGAATTAACTTGATAAATGATGGAATAATGTTTTTGGAGTGTGAATCATCATTGTTCCTGTATTTTTCTCCCCAAATGAATGCATAAGCAGTGCGTATGTTCTCATAGCCTCAGCCTATATATGTAACAAAAGAATGAAAATAAAAAAGGAAATTTCTTCCTTGTTCCTGGTTTCAAAAGCTTAGAGCCCTGAGGAAAATGTGAAGGTAAAAACCATCTGAATAGGTTTGCAGAAAAATCTCATCTATGTGATCAGGACCTTTGACACTCCTTCAACTTAAAGAACAGCAATAACAAAAATCCCTCATCTGGAGTGAATGAAGATAGAAAATAAGATCTGAAAAGAATGTAAATGTGATAAATCTCAGAGTTGAGTATGTGGGGCAGTGCTTGAGATGGAGAATAAAAATATGGGCACCATCACAGAAGCCTGGAGCAGGTAAGCAGCAGTATTATAGCACTAGGGAACATGGTAAATGGAGGTGGGTTATAAGAACCAGGTTAAACAATGGGGAGAAGTAGAACTCTGAACCAAGCTCCTCCAAATGCCCACGCTTGCTTGAATTCAGTAACACCTTCGCCCATTTTCCCTTTGGAAAAGTAGTCACTTTGCATTGGAAATTGTAGTCACTAAGTCTTTTGGAGATGACAAGAATTATATACCAACTTCTATACAGAAATATTTCAGAGACATCTGGATTTTCTTGTGATATTTTAACTAAGATAAAACATCATAGAATCCATACAGAAAAAATAAGAGAACATTACAAAAGCTGATGGGCAGGAGATAAATATTTGAAAGGTGAATTAATTCATAGGTAAATCAAACTCAGTGTAGGCAGCTTTGATATTTGACAGTAACAAGTCAACACATTTATTGTATCTCATTCTATAAATTATCTCAATATATGGGCACATGTTCAAATAAGCTTTTAAGTATTTCTCATAAGTTGCTAGCATTTATTAATAGGGAAGTGACCATAAAATATCCCTCCTTTTGTCAGAGATGCTTGTACTTTTGAACTAAGTCATTTTCTTATTTCCATCCATTCTTATCTCTCCAGCCCTGGAAGATTCTTCTCTAGTCATAGTTTGTTTTATTAGGCAGGAATTATAGGGCCTAGGTGAGAGAGACAAGTCATTATAAAGTCTGAAGTCTAATTGGCCTGCTCTAAATAGAACTCTCTGGGTTCGTATGCTCTGCTGCAGCTCATTCAATTGCTGGCCTTGGTCATAGAAATGGCAACTCATATATGGTAGAAACAGAAAGGGATACTAGTAATAATGTATTTATTGTGGAATGTATGTACTGAATTAAGTTGTCATTGGATTTTAGCTTCTGAATAAAAATGTATTATTCAATGGAAAGGCAGATACATGTTTATTATTAATTGATTCTGACCTGTTAATACCACTGGATCCATCAAACTATCAGCATCTCAAGCTTACTGTTGTTTCTAATGACTAATTAGCTGGTCCCTGAATGATTTATGGGCACCTTTCTCATAAAATGGATTTGTCTTTTTTCCCTTTTCTTTCTTGAACTCCACCATTTATTTATTTATTTCTCCTGTTCAGAGTTTCTTACTTCTGCCCTGGATTTGTTTTGCTCTAGATTGGTGGGGATGGTCTAAATATGATAGGCTTCCGGTGCTACCATCCTCAGCAAGAAGGTGGAGCATTCTAGATTTAGAAAACAGCTTGTTTTAATGGCTGTAACACTTGGTTAGGAAAATTTACAGTTGACATCTCACAGTTTCTGCTTTGCCCTCCTCCCCACTGGGTTCCAATTAGTTCAAAGTACTTTTTTTTTTTTTTGTAGCACTGTTTATAAGGCACCAGAGAAATAATGTTACTCTCTTCCAGCAACAACAATGTTTAAATACAGATGTAACCAGAATGAGCCAGTTTTTACCCCAGAAAAAAGACTTATTTGCATGATTGCTGCAACATATTTTCTTTCATGGTTATTTCTCTGATTATTGCTTCATGTATACTTTCATTATAATTCCCAAAAAAGTATGTTGAGAAATTCACCAATGGATTAATTATTTGTGCACCAGTTTTCCAAGTCCACTTCCAATCATATGATTCATTTTGAACTGAGTTTTTGCATTTGTTATTGTGGAAATGGGCAAACCTTTACAAGTTACATGTCCAAGCAGCAAATCAAAAAACTAAGAAACATGCCCTCTTCTCAGACTTCTCCAATAAGATTCTCCAAGGGTAGAGAAAAGCCTGGGAGGAATGCAATACCTTGAGAACATTGTGTAGATATCAGATTTTGGGAGGGTCACTGCAACGATTCACACAATTACAGACGGTTACAGGCACTGCTTTATTTTTTGAAATGGATCAGTTACTTAAATAGGTTCTTTGCAAGAAATCCAGATCACCAACTTGTGAGGAAAAAATCCACTTGTAGAATAGGGAGAAGATAGCTTTGTAGCTGCAGGATACCTTTGATTTTTGACAGAATTTTCAGTTCCACAGCTATCTGATCAACCTTGTTCTATTCTGTAATATCATGTTTCTCCTTCCTTGTGTCAGAGATCTCACCCTCCCAGTATCTGTGCTTATGAAATACTTTCTTCTTGAAATAAGCATCACTGAGATGTTTTTGGAGTTTCACACTGCTGATACCAGTTTTAGTGGTGGTGGCAATGACAGATTTCTGATATGTCCTACAGAAAGGAAACTGACTAGGAAACAGAGGTCCAGTTGCAAGTAAGAAGGCACTGCTCAGCTGTTTCAGGAAAATCACTCCCTTGCCTCTATAGAGCACAGTGAGGATGATCAGAATGGTCCTAGAAATGATGCTAGCTCAAAGATATGTTCACATGCTAATTGTCTTTCTCCTTTTTTTTTTTTTTTTTTTTTGCTGTGATTCAATGGCTGTAAAGACATATCTTCAGTAGGATAGTAATAGTACTTAGGTATTTTGCAAAGTTTAACCACTCATTCTTGTAACCAGTAACTGCTTTGTGATACTAGCAACAACTTTCTGCTTTTCAATGTTGAATTTATCTGGTGAATATTTGCTATTATACTGGCCTTTCTGAAATACATAATGGATAAGGAATATCTGTCAATTCCTCTGGCTTTGACTAGGTTTGGGCTATAGTGGGACTCCCCCCGCTCAGACATTTTTACTTTGGGGTTACCCTTCTTAACCTTGCCACCTGCATCAGTTTTCTTGGCCTTATGTTCCCTCTCTTTATTAACTAGCTTCTCATTTTTTTTCCTTCTACAATTTTTCAAGATTAGAAAGAGTATTAAGAGTCTATAGGCAGGGTTTGAAAACAGTGTTAAATAAAGCTAATGATTTAAGATTTAAATACTTCATTTTTCAATCATGCCTTGTGAAAATTTATCAAATTTATTAAAATGCAAATATGTTACTCAGTGATCCTGGGTCATATCAGGGCCTTCTGCCCTCCAAATTAAAGCAGATGTGACTCAACAGTTTATCTGGATTTTTTCCACACTGAAAAATCACAAATTTGCTTACAAATCTTATTTTAACCATAAACTGCTACTAAGGAAAAAGCATACTAAAATGGTTAAGGAGGCGGGAAACCTCTGGAATCTTATAACCCTGTATTGACCCACTTAGTGCCTCTGTCTATACACCCAGGAAACTTGGGCATATGGTTTTGTTTATTTGGCCTCAAGTCCTGTGTTCACAAAAATGTTATAAAGGTTAAATAAAAAATATATTTTTTAAATTTTTATTGAGGTAATCTTTGTTCGCAATAATGTATATGATTCAGAGGCCTGGGGTCACACACCTCCTCAGATGCACGTCACCACACTTCACCTACCACCAAGGCCCCTCAGTCTTCCTCCATCATCCACTGTGTCTCTTTGTCTTCTCCTCTTTCCCTTCTTGCAGTTTCAAGGAAAAAAAATTTTTAAGTGAATAGTAGATAGTTTGTACTCATTCAAAGATGATATTTTAACTTTCCCCTTTAGAATTATTATCATGCAGCTTATTATCATTGTCATTTGCATGATATAAAATGGCTTTGTACTGTCTTTGATTTGCCCCAGTGTTAGTGAAAATAAATAGGACAGGCACTAAGGAAATCATAAAATGAACATAAAATGTTTATCATATTATACTGTATCTCATTGTACTTCCTTTCTCTTTTCTCTCTTTTTAATTGAGGTAATGTTAATTTATAGTATTGTATAGGTTTCAAATGTACAGTTTCATACCTCAGTTAACTGTATATATCCACCACAGGCACCATAAATGTTTAGTTATTATTTACCACCAATCAATGGGCCCCTTCTACCTGTTTATCATTCCCTCATTCCTCTTTGATAACCCTCACTCTGTTGTCATAGAATAAGGGTTTGATTTTTTGTCTGTTCGTTTGCTTTTTTTCCTTTATAGTCCAGAAATGGTTGAAATCATATGTCGTTTGTCTTCCTCCTTTGGACTTATTTCGCTTAGCATAATCCCCTCAAGGTTCATCTATGTTGTAACAAATGGCAAGATTTCATCTTTTTATGGCGGAGTATTAGTCCATGTGTATATAGATCACATTTTTCTAGTCAATACCAGTCATCTGGCACTTCTTTCTGTTTTAGTTTCAAACCACTCATGCCACTCCAGCACAAACATTTCTAAAAATTATCTTAAATTACTTATAGAAGTTTATTTTGTTTAAGGGAAAGAATAAAAGCCTACTCCTACACACACACACACACGCACACGCACACGCACACATGCTCATATCTCTGTTGTGTTCTCTTCATTTAGTTCTTACCAGCAAAAGTAATCTTTAATTACAAAATTTGATATGTGGTTTAAAAAATATGGATTGTTCTGTTTAAACTGACTTGGTAATTAGACATCCTGTTATCCTAAGACAGCAGAATTAAAAGGAAAACACAAGAAATGGTCCATTTCCTGCTATACATTCTCTAATCTGGAATGTCCTAGCTTTCCTTGCTTAGTATATTAAAAATGGAAGTGATAGTAATGATAGTCCCTAAATTTAATCCTATACCTCTTTTCTGTTTAGATTACAGATAAAACTAGCCCAGGAGTTTCCTAGACATGATTGTGACAAAAATCACTTTTTATGGTTCCGATTTTTTTCTCCTCTGCACAATCCTTTCTTTCCATTTACTCTGCAACATTGCTGGTGTACTTAAACTGTTCCCAAGATGCCAGAACCCCTCACTCTGATGAATCATTCACTTCAGATTATCCCTGAAGCCCTAATATGTGTTTTCTCTTCACCTATGTCCAGTGTAATCAAGCAGTATAAATTACCCATGGATACATTTTAGTTTATACAAATGTGTTTATGGATCAACAGATAACATCTAATATCCCATATAACTTTCTCAGCTTTGCCTCTCAATGACAATTTTAAATATTTAGGAGAGGAATAGAAGTTGGGAAGAGATGCTTTTGAGAAACATCCATTTATCCATGAATTTATTTTTCAAATGCATTGTTATTGAGCATCTAAGATTAGCATTACTAGTAGAATTATAATGTAAAATCAAGCAACCTGTCCTCTTACCTTCAGAGTTAACATTGAAAAGGGAACTAGGCACTTTTTAAGTGCATCAAAAGAGATATCAGGGGAGATTTAATCAAGTAGAAACAGCTAACCCATTGAAAAGAATCAGTGATATTTTGATACTTTATATATGCAAATACATATAATTTTGGATTGTATTCATTACTCATTAAGGAAAGAATCTGAAAGACTGGCTATGAAATCTCTTTGGCAATGTCGTCAGAATATAAAAGAAAAATGTATATCCCTAAACATTTGCCCACTGAATGAATATCTTTGTAACTCTTTAGGAAATAATTATCTTTTCATTCAGTCAGATGCCTTGCAGGCATCTTTAAAGTCTTATTAAAACCAAGTTAAAAAGAAATGCACACACGCTGCACAAATTAAGGGAAAAAGCTTGAAGGTACTCATTCTATATTAGAATATCATTGTCACACTTTATAAGTATCAAGAACAGTTTATCTTCATGATCCTTTCAGAATTACCCATATTCCTTAGGCAATGACATTTTAAAGAGCGCTTTGCTAAGAATAAAAGATGTTTGATGACAGAAGTTAATTTATATAAGCACCATACCAAAAAGTAGCCATTTGGAATTTACATTGTGTTTTCATTGATATTAGCCCTGCCTCAAGTAGAAACCTGCCCCTTGAAACTCCACCTCTGGCCTTTTAAGCCTGTATTAAAGCACAGAATATTTAAAATATTTAATAGATGGAAGGAATTTTAGTCATGCTTAGTCCAATATCTCGCTTTGCAAGTTGAGATCAAAAAGGATGGACTACTTCCTGCCTGTCACAAAGTTGTGACATAGCGCGGTTAACAGCCCCAATATCCATGGTCTTGAGCATTCAATCCATCTCTTCATGTACCATGTTAGTATCCTAGCACAATGAATGTAGATGGTTTCAGATATTAAGAAAGGATTGTGAAACATACTGATAATGTCTAAAGAAAAATCAGGTAAAAAGGAATGTATGGTCAGGAATTATATTCCCCATGTTTATTTTAATGTTTTGACAATGTAGCTGGTAGTGTGGTTTGTTTGCCAGTTTGCAAACAAAGTGAGAAATGGTCATTTTATTTGTCAAGGTTCTCCAGAGAAACAGAACCAATAGGACACACATGAGTAATACACGTACATATATAACCAATAAAATGACCAATTCTCAGTTTATGTGTGCATGTACGTGTATATGTGTGTATGCATATATCTATATGTGTGTCTTTATCTATATCATCTATAATCTGTTATCGGAATGCTGGCCAGTCTTGGTTTTCTCACCCAGTAAAAGGAAACAGAGCTTGAGGAGAAGGACAGAAGTTTAGTTTGCGTACAAGTTGGGGAGGGCAGGAGACGCCTGTCTGAAAGACCACTGTCCTGCTCCTTGGCAGAGGGCAGGGGAATTTATCCAGTTAGAAAGGACTAAAAGGGGGAGTGGGCAAGGGTCAGCACATCTGTCCTTGCAAAGCAAGCATCTGGAGGTTTCGGCTGATGCCAGCTGGCTTTCACTGTCACCTGTTGGTCAGCAATTCTGATGTTACCTTCCCAGTGATGCTCTTTTCTCTCGAATGTAAGAAAACAAATTTGTTAAGCCTAGAGGGTAAATAAATAAACGGGAGAGATTTTTCTGGTGAGAGAGATATGTCCTTGATTGCTGTATCATATCCTATAGGTTCTGTCCTCTGTATTCATATATATGTTATTATATAATATGCTGGATATTCGAGGAATTGGCTCACTTGATTATGGAAGTGAAGAATTTTTATGATCTGCCCTCTGCAAACTGGAGAACCAGGTAAGTTGATGGTGTTATTAAGGCTATTCCAAAGGTCTCAGAAATATGCTGTAAATCCTATTTTGAATCCAAAGTCTTAAGTCCTGGGGAGTATAAATGTCTGAAGGAAAGAAAAGATGGGTATTCCAACTTAAATTCTCTCTTCCTTTATCTTTTGTTTTATTAGAATCTCAAAGGGTTGAATAGTGCCCACCTATATTTGGGAGGGCAACCTACTTTATTCAGTTCATCAATTCAAATGCTCATTTCTTCTGAAATCACCCTCACAAATACTCAGAAGTAATGTTTTACCTGCTATCTGAGCAGCCCCTGGCTAGTCAAGTTAACAAATAAAGTCAACTGTCATAGCCTCATGTAAAGATGCCCAAATCTGAAATATGCATTTTAGTTGGTAGCTCTATTTATGTTACATTTGTTTCTCATCGAAGCACAGTATCTCTTACAGTAATATAGAAAGACCTATGTTGGATAGCATGCTCTAGTCCCTACAGAGTTATTTCACATTGCAAACAAGACTAGTGATCTGTAAAATTTTCCAGTAACTTCCTTTTATTCTAAGTGAGCTGCTTATATCAGAATACTTGCTTCTTTTTCCATGAGAACAAACCTAAATTTACTGCTCATGTCACTGTTTTCCTTTTTCCAAGTTCTTTCTGAAATTATGTTTTATAAAATTTCCTTTCTCCCCTGCCTCCTCACTCTTATTCTCATTTTTTATTGGTGACATTGCATAAGTCTCAGGTCTTCATCATTGACAATCAACAGGTATATATGCTGCATGTGTCTCATGTTTCTCTTCATATAATACAAATATTTTCCTGTTATGCCCTCATAATAAACACAAAAATAAAGATACTATTTCCTCCAGCTTGTAGATGAAGATGCTTCAGATTCAGGTGTGTAATCACATTATTGAAGGCCATCACATATATGTTGCTAAAGCCTAAAGTAGACTATCCTTATGTTGACAGATGTTCTTCCACTATTCCACTAATCTGAGCATCTACCTTTTAAAAAATATCCCTGTTATCCCTTTAATTAATCCCGGTGAATGCCGTTTTCTCTAAAAAAATGCATATGCTGATTGGGGTTAACTCAACAAAAATCAATTTCTATTTATTGATTTCCTTGTTTTAGGCATTGTGAGAAATGTATCTTAAGTGATTTCTGTATAAATACACAGGGCATTTGTTAGAAATCCAAGAGTGATTTCAGACCCTGTTTGCTGTGAAACAATCTTATCATGCCTCTTATAACACAATTCTACTACATATATGGACTTGCAGAAGATTGCAGCTCAATTCGTAAAGCATGAGAGATGTAGGCAATAGTAAAATGTAGTGGAAGGGAGAAGAGAAGTATTTTGGAGTGGGGAAAGGAGAATATCCTGCATGGTTTAGGAACTTCAATTTGTAGAAACTGACATTGATGTGAAGGTGAGAGAGAGAGAGTTGTGGAGGTTGAAAGCTATCTGAGAGCCATCAATGTGTTCTGATTTGACTTCCTGGATTCAGTTCTTCCAATATGACTCTAGCCCATGGAAATGATGGTTAAAGTATATTGGGGGAAGAAACAGAATAAAAATCATGATTGTTTTATGGATTATTCCAAACATACTAGATTAAGGAATTTAAATTATCTGGAAAATCTATGAAGCACCTTAAAATAAGCAAATATTGTAGAACTTTAAGACCTCCTGGGGATGAATTTTCCATGTGCTGACAGTGACATTTCTAAATTGCATGAATACTATGACTCAAGTTTTATCTCCTTGGTAGGCATTTGAAAGTTTAGCTTGAGAATTGATTCAACCCAATTCACAAAAAGTCAAATAATAAAGGAAAGCTCAAAGAAATGAGTTCTATAAGGAAATTTTATTTGAATAGGTTTATGAACCAAACCATCTAATTATTTGAGAATTAAATGTTTCCCTTTAGATATTCTAGTCACTTCAGTGTAAATATTACATATGAGTTTCTTGAAACAAGCATGACAAGCTTTAAATACTATACTGTGATAAGTGAGCTAGAGGCAAAAGGTCATCTTTGAGAAATGATAATTTAAAAAATGATTATTGACTAGCATTCTAGAGTCATATCCCTATAGTCATAGATCCAAAAGGACATAGGTATCATAAAAAGAACATCACAAGTAGAAAGACTATTTCAGTAGTTGTGTCTATCAATGAGTTGTATTCATCAATAATAAAGCATTGCTAGGAAACTTGTCATTCAGGTTTCAGTTCAGTTGTCACTTAGAAGTACCTTCCCATTTTTGGTCTTCTCTTTCAAATTAATTTTATCATGTAGTAATTTACATATAATAACAATTGGAATTTAAAATTATCTTATTAATATGTCTATTTGGAAGATTTTTGTTGTTTTTTTCTCAGTAGAATGTAAGCTCTGTGAGGGTCGGGGCCTTGCAGTTCATCTCACCATTGTGCCTGCCACAAAATAGAGATTCAACCGATACCTGTCAAATGACCATCTATGAACATGCACTTGGTGAATCATCCATGTCTTTAAGAATTTTGCAACATAGTGGAGGTGAGGTTGTATTTCATATTATACAATAAATAGTATATTTACTTGGTACACAAAATATGTATTAAACTGTGCATAAATATATGTTTAGAAAACTGTGTAGTCTTGATTTTGGCAAGCAGTTGAAAGCTGTCTATATGAAAGACTTGACTATGACTACAGCTGTTTTCTCTGTCATCCTTGAGATAACATTGAAGCAATTATTAGAATTAACCTGGTAGACTTGTTTCTGAGCCCCAATAATGGTGAAGTTTGTAGATGTTAATCCATATACATGTTTCTATGTGTTATTTGCCTAATAGGACTCCATTTTAGTCCCAGATCTGTTTTCTGGTAGGCAGTTTTTTCTTCCATCAGAAAAAAGCATACAGAGTGTTTCTTATTATGGAAGAAATGTACACAGAGGTAGCACAACAAATCTTCAGACAAAGTGATAAGAGTGCAATAACATTCAAATAAGGAGGTAACATTCATAATCACAAGGGTTTTTTTTTTTTTTATAGCAAGTACTTGAAGTTTCCTATGGGAGAGAAGATCCTCCCTGAAAAATTTCTGATTAGAATGCTGTCATTTCAAGTGTAAACTGCAAATACATGTAATCCAAAGATTAAAAAGTTCTTCATTTATTGCGAGTGTCCTTGACTAAGCAAAAGTCATTTCAATTCAATCTAATATTTAGTAACTAACACTTAAGGTGTTGATTATGTACAGAACCTCAATTTCCTACAATGTTAAAGATTATTATTGCAACTATTATATTATTTCCACTGACCTGATTATCAAATAAAATATAGTCTGAATTAACACTACTGTCTATAGTCTTTTAATTATCCTATGAAGCCTAATATACTTAAATCAATCTAGTGCTAATAGCCTAAACTTCTCCATAAACTTTTTCTTCAGATTCCTATCTGGGGGGAAAAGATAATTTTTTGAACTTGAAGAACTTTCATAGAATTTGCTAATATGCAACTTTGTCTTAAACCTTCATACTTTTTCCTTTTATGCATTAGGGAATGGAGTGGGATGGGATTCATTGTGCCCAAAGCTCAGAATGTTGGGGTGATTATTCAAAAACTCATCATTGTTATCTAAGTAATAATGAAACTACAGTGATGAGTTATACTTCACCCAAGGGTGTTATCCATCTCCCCTGAGTGCTGATCTCTTATACTCTTGACTCAGTTTATAAAACAGTAGCTGCAGAAGCAATGACAACAAAAACCAACCACTTTTTAAATCACTTTACTACCAATAAACAATGTATGTTATACAGAGTGGAGATTATTGACTAATAGTAAACCCTCAGTTCTTCTGACTGCATAAAAATGTGTTATTAGAAAATCAGAAGTATCCTTGCTTTTCAGTGTTTAAATATTCTCTTGTCTGAAAGTAAAGTTATTAAGATAATAAGACCTACTTAATTTTCTTCTATCATCAGGTCGATGATTCCATGTATTGGTTACAGCATCTCACCTGTAGTGTTCCCCTGGGACAGAACTCCATGCTTTACTTCTTATGTTTAATTTCATTGTCATAATAATCTATCATACATTATATCTAGACCTCAAGAGAAAATTCTACTTGAAATTGCCAGTTATATTTAGATAAACTGATTTCTACTAATTTTTGGTTGGACAATAGCAATTATTCCCATGGACTTTCTGCCTAGCAAAACCATAAAGTATGTTCTTGCAGCCTCCAAACTCTTTGTGTTTAGTGTAACTGTCAGTTAATTGTCTTTTTGGTTTTGTTGTTATTGTTGTTGTTGTTTTCATTTGTCATAATTATTGGTCAGTATGTGTGTGTATGTGTATCGAATGGATTGACCAGTTAATCTATCTAACACGGCCAAATTAGTTATGTGTATATTCTTAGTCAAAAACTCAATTTACCTTCAAGGGCATAAAGCTAAACATCAATTGCAATGAGCACGAAAAAACACAAATAAATTTGACAGTTGGCCAAAGACCATTAATCATTTTGGGAGATAGCGAAGTCACATGATTAATAATGAAGTAAACATTCTTAGAAAGTGGCATTCAATTGTTTTAGCCTCAAAAACATACTGCTTTCTGTTTCTAGTCATTAGAAAACAAATAGACTGGCAGGTTTTTTATTTTTCTAATAACTATATTCATAGTGGATTTGAACTCTGCATTTAGAAGTGAAGAAAAAGCTATTCTAAAGCACTGTAATTGAAAAAAAATGCTTATTACTATCAAATTTATTAAAATTTCAAGCACTCTTTAAACATTGAGTCCAATGAGATAGAATACAAATGTTGATATCATGAGATATAAATGACCTTGTATTTTAAATTAGGAACAAAAAATTCATACATGAGTTTTTAGAGCCTCATCTATTTTATTTCTGCAATTGTTGCCTATCTGCAAATTTAACTTTCTTAGAAGAAAAATCTGCCTATATTTACCACCGCTTTCTTGTTAATGGTCTTTTTCATTGTGAACATTAGCAATGGCAATGAATAAAAATGAATGTAAATGGGTTGAAACTGACAGGTATGATCCTGTGAAAATCTGAAAGAAAATTCTAGAAATGAATATGCAATCTAATTAAGAAATGAAAATGGGGCCTCCCTGGTGGGGCAGTGGTTAAGTGTTGCGCTGTGGAGCTGTCGGCAGTGGTGACGCAAGCTCGACATCGGGCCTGGGAGATTCCCACATGGCATGGCAGACCTCTCCTGCCTCGCCCGCTGCTCCCCTCAGCAGTGTATTTCCGTCGATCTGCCTGTTCTGCTCCCCACTCTGTCTCTGGCAAACCTTCTCGCTGCCCCACGCCTCTGGCCTATACCTGAGCTTGTAAGCATAAATAAATAATTCTTTATAAAAAAAAGATATGAAAATGGTGACCTGAAACATTTACTATTCTGATTTTAAAAAGGGACAAACCGATGAAGTAATGGAGCCAAAGGAATTTGAAGAGGCTGTTTTTAGGCACTAATGATTTCTGTATTCACAGGTGATCTAAAAATGAAACTCCAAGAAAAGAAGTTATTTTCCCTTTCTATTTTGTTCCAAATTATTAGAATAGTTTGAACGTGGGCATTCCCCACCCTATCTATTGCAGTGTCTGATTGTCTCTGAGGAAGTAATTGATCCTCCTATATCAACAGATTTTTCCTTAAGAGTAACATGATATGAGAAGGAAGGCTCTTTTCATTTAATTTCACTGGGTAACTAAAAATGTCCTCTTGAAAGATACAGCAGCAATATTACAAGTGGGTCTGGAGTTTGAAATCTGTTGTCCTGTTTGCCAATATCACTCTAAGCTGCTATTTCAAGCTGTTAATGAAACAAGCTGTTAACGAAATAAATCATAAGAAAACTTGGTCTTCTTTCAGTATTTGACTATAGGATTTTAGTAAAGTGCATCAGTAAATAAGTGGTCAATGAGGAATGCATAGCAAAATGTAAACAAAGCTTATAGACAGCGATAACAGGACAAAATATCCATCTAAATTTGTCCACTATTGTAGTGAAATTTTTTTAAAGTTACAAAAGGAGTTCATGGAGTCCTTAACGACGCCATATTTATATTTATATAACAGAGTGCCTTCTTTAATATTTGTATTGGAAAATAGGTTTTTAGAAGTCTATACTTAATTTATTGACCAATCTAGACTTTTTCAGATGAACTTCAGAAATAACTTAATTTTTTCACACCACTGGCTACCAAACAGATTATTTTGAGTTTCTCTTCATTGTCCCTGAGTAGTAGTCTGTCAGAACCATAATATCTCAATTACTTTCAATCAGTGACAGTCTCATTGCTCAGTATCAATGGACAAGTCTGATAAAAAAAAAATTCAATGTATCATTCTATTTAAAGTTAGAATATTTTAGGCTTGACTTAGGCTAAGAAACTTGTAGTGGAGAATGAAAACTAGTTAGATCCTTTACTATTGATCTTCCTTATTCCTCTATTGCTTCTTTCACACTTGCCCTGTTGTCTCTAGAAATTTCTGATATGATTGGTGTGGTATCCTGTTGTTCTATCATATACTATTGTTATATCAGAACATAACAGATATTCTTTATTTCTTCCTTGAGTTGTTGCTGTAGGGTCATAAGTGTCCATTTTCTCTGTGAGAGCTTTTCTCGTCAGTGTGCCCTGTAGGTGAGCTGGCTTTTACAGTGTCATTGGCTACTTCTGCCTCAGCTCCAGGTGCTGGTAGTATATCCCAGACAGGCTCTTTCTATTGTGCCACCTAACCCTGGCAGGGTGTTTTCCTAGATGTTTTAAGTCTGGCTATTTTTCAGGGGTTCTTTCTGCCCAAAGTAATCTCACATGTTAGTACCATGAGTAGAAATGCATCTTGCACCTCTCTCATAACTCTATCATCAGATAAAACTCTATCCAACTTTTTGTTAATAAAAACATCCAGTCACAATCACGCACTGGCTTCTCTAGTGTCCAAACCCTAAAAGTACTGACATGGTGTTCCTCCCCAAATATGGTCTGAGGTAGATGAGTTGCTCAAAACACATTCAACTCTCTTCATAGAAGTTCTTGCCATCCTTTCTCAAGAAACCTTAGTTTTCTCTTAAATGATCCATTGGTAGGTGACATACTGATGGTGTCTGAACCAATTTCACAGTCTTTTCACAATTTTTATATGGGTGATTCAGTAATAATGGTACAAATTTGAGGTCTCAGTCAAAAAAGAAAATCTACTTGGTTTCAACTTTAAATTATGTAATAAACAAAAGGGAAATTTTTCAGTGTGATTTTTACAGGTGATAATTCTTTTTAGAATCATCCTTGAGAGGGGAAGTACTCTGAGACTTTAAAAAATACTTTCACATTTAATCCAATTTCACATTCTACCTTTTCTTCCCCCTTCCCTACTCACACCCATATCTATACACTCAACTTACTTTCCATTGAAGATAATGCAACACAGTAACATAACTCTTTTAAGGATCATTTCACTACACACAGACAAGGCTGGCGTTAGAGTGAAGCTAGTGAATAGAAACAGAAGGATCAAAGCATGTAAGGCCTGGAAGAATAAATATCAAGTATTCAAAACAATAGTGCAAATAATAGGAAATTTAAAGATAAAAATTATTCATTCCATCTACTCCAGTGTTCTTAATCTCTTAATCTCTTGCCTTTATATTTTTCTGCCTTGTTTTTAGTTTAGATTTCTTTTATGCTAATTCTTCAGTGTGTGGATATCTCCATCACGCTTGGTTGTGGTAGCCTTAATCCCCCAAAGTCAGCACACTTCCTCAAGCTTTGTTTTTTGTGACCCAAATTCAAATTCACAAAATAGAGAATCCAATTATTCCAGTTTAAATCAGTTTTATGTCCCACCTCTGACTAAACTAGTGGGTAAAAGTAGTTTTAGGAAGTGGGGGTGATGGAAATCTCTGATTCTTACGGACATTGATTTCCCAGCATTGTTTCTACCACATATGGGCTAAAAAAATTGATAAAATAGAAAACCATGTGGTATAGCAATTTTAAGAAATATTATTCATAAGATGCACTGCATATTTAAAATATGGTACAATTCAAAGAGATTACAGGTCCAGGTATCACTAACATGTTCAATAAAATAATGCTGAGTTTCATTTTTTGTCATGAGGGCATGGCTGACACAATTTTCCTTAAGAGAAAACATTTCCATGGAGTTCTGGAATATCCTAAAGGAAGAAAAGAAAAGAAAAATTAGCAAGAAAGACTATGGTGAGCCAAAGCATGATCTAATTAAGTAGAAAATACAGCTCACAATAGATCATGATTCAATTAGTAGCAAATTAAAATTTGTGTTTCCTATTAGCCTTCTATTGTCATAACTGTTTGCTCTTAGTCAAAACTTGTTTCCTGATTGTATATAGAAATCAATTTTCTAAGTTTTGCTCTCTCGTGTAATATGCAACCCCAGCAACACTGTGAAAACTGAACACATGTTAATTATCTTGATGGATCTATTCAAAGCAAAATATCTCAGTTTAGCAAATGGACATTTTAAACTTCATTAAGCAGAAACAATTTTTCACTTGGAATTTTTCTCCCATTCTGTTGACATTAACTCATTAACTAGTATGTTGGTGCTTTTTTTTTTTTTTTTTTTTTTTTACATACAAGCTGGGGTACAGGCCAGAGGCATGGGGCGGCGAGAGGGTTCACCAGAGACAGAGTAGGGAGCAGAATAGGCAGATCAGAAGTACACTGCTGAGGGGAGCAGCGGGTGAAGCAGGAGAGGTCTGCCCCACCATGTGGGAGTCTCCCCGGCCTGGCGTTGAACTCGCGTCGCCGCTGCCGACAGCTCCACAGCGCAGCGCTCAACTGCTGCGCCACCGGGGAGGCCTTGTTGGTGCTTTTAGTTGGTTATGTGCTAGTCTGCCAGTCAACCTTTCTTTAGCATGTTCATGAATGAATCTTGAATGACCTAAAGAGATAAGAAGAGTTCTATATTTTGATGATGACATCATTTAAGACTTTTTTCCCAGCATGTTAAGGGGTAGGAGATCATCTTTACCTGTATGGTCTCAAACATAAAAACTTAAAAAATAAAAGAATCCCCTGTCATTTCCTCCTACATCAATTTTTTCCTTCAATTGGTGTTTGCTAAATATATGCCTTAATTAATAAACAGCAAATGATTATTATATTTTACAAAATTGTCTATCTTGTTTGCAAATTATATTTTTAAATTATACTTTTCAGAAATAAAGCCTTTCTGAGAAAGCTAATAATAATGTTTATTAGTAAAGAAAAAAAGTCTTTAAAATGATCTGATAAAAATCCTACATGTGTAACATGAATTTACTATGCACTGTGAATGTCACTTCAACACTACTGCCATGTTTTTTTTAAGGATTTCATATTCAAAAGTGTGTAACACAGTAGCTGACACTTCAAAAGTAGCTGGCTGTATGACTATTTGTTAAATCAATAAAAATAAAACTTCAAAAATGAAATACTGAGAGGGGAAAGGAGTCTGTACATTTTGATTCATAGAAACACAATTTTAGTATTATCTTTTCATTTCTTTATGTATATTCTGCGTAGAAACTTGATGTAGTTTTTCACAAAGTGCAGGTGTGGCCAACAAAGTGTCCAGAGTAGGTAAGAGAGGCAGAAGAACAAGGAGTTGAACTCTGGAGAAAATCAGAAAAATGTTATGAAAGTCATGCTCCATAACTGATGAATATATCAGGAGACATAAAATTTATTTTTTTTTATAATTTACTTAATTTACATTATTTATTTATTTATTTATTTTTTATAATATATATTTTTATTGCTATTTATGTCTTTTACATTTTGCATTCCCCTTGGGTAGCCCACCACCAATTCACCCGTGATCCATCTCCATGGTCCCTTGTGTTCCTTTCCATTCCACTTTGTGCCCTTTCCCTTCCCTCCCTCCGGCTCCTTCCTCCCCCCCTCCCCCCCCACTGATTGAGGAGACATAAAATTTAAAAAGATAGTTTAGACAGGCCTTTTTATCTAGAGCTATATATAAGCTGTGATTAATGACTAAATTGTAGCAAATATGCTTATGAAATTGATGGATTAAAAAAAAAATCCCCCTTTCCTTAATGACAAATAGCCTCCATTTAAAAAAATGAAAGTGTTTAAACTTTTGGTTAATTAAGTTGTCTTGGTTATAGTAGTTAGGTTTGATGGACTGTTAAGTGGAATACTTTAAGGAATAGTGGAACTCAAACATAAGGCCTTACTTTAATGGAGAAATAGACTTAAGGATCTAAGGGCAAATGGAAGAAGATTTTCAAACTTATTTCAAAATTAAAAAATGTTTCATTGCCTACTATGTGCCTACCAAATTCTAGGACTCACCATGCTTTGCTTTTATAGTAAAACCTCAAACCTTTACCATAATCTAAAGGGTCTTAGAGAATCTATCTCCTTCCTACCGCTTTCACTTTGATTTTTAACACTCTCCTAATTATTTTCCCTGTTCTGGCTTCACTAGGCTCTGTCAGTCCCTTGAGTATTTGGAGCATCTTTCACATGAAGCTACTGCATACCCCAACGCCATTCCTCGGGTGCTTTTTCACCTGCTGGCTCAAATAGTCGTTCCCAGTCCATGCTACACCCTGCCACCTTCCCAACCCACAAGGATTCTTTTTATCATATGATCCTGTGTAGTGTTCTTCATAGTACTTACTTTAAAATATTTATTTGATTATTTTCACTAGAATCACCCTCATTAAAATCTAAAATTCATGAAAACAAAAATTTATCTATTTTATATCCCACTGTTTATCTGCAAACTAAACTTTATCTGGCTCGTAGTGGGACCCAATTAATACTGATTAAGTAAATTAAAAGAGGAATTAGACCGTGTCTTTGTGATTAAGGAATATGGAAATTATTTCAGCCTTTTTGCTAAGTATTTCCTTTTGACCACACACAGACCCTAAAACTACCAAACATATAAAAAGTCAGATCAATCCCAATTAGATAAGATCTGTGATCATCATTGTAAGGGCAAGCAGTTTGGAGAATTGAGTGAAGACTTTCCTCTACGAGGCTTAGTTTTTCGTTCTCTTAACTATATAGTCACTGCATATATATTCATGTAGGAAGCAAACAAAATGTCTCTCCAAAATAAGGCAGAGGAAATATTTCCTTTTGGGATCCTCCATTTCCTGATATCAGCCTTACTTGGTGATGGTGTTTCGATATTAAGGATGTGCCTTTCTTTCCCAGGGCATGTATATTAAGGACTTTAGATTTAGATTTCAGACTATTTTGGAAAAATTAAAAATATTTCTGTCTGTGAAATTATTTTTCACATAATGAACATTTTGTTTTATACTCCTGGTCCATGTTTTCTGAGGATAATGAGACTGAAGAGGTTTTCTTCAGACACATGAATGCTCAGGAATGTGAAATTCTCTTCTGATCTGGATAATTCCCCATGGTTCATCTTTATTTATCACAGTATCTCCAGAGACATCCTTTACAGACATTCCTCATGTTAAAAATTCTGCAAACATTGTTTACTAGGGCTCCTGTGATTGTTCAGAAACAAAATATCTTCTTTGGTTGGATAGGTAAGACTGACTTTGTTTCTTGAAGGAGATCAAATACATTTATAACAAAATATATTGCTGCTTTAGCATTATAGAAAACTCACAGTGCTGTAGGTCACAAAAATAATGACTAAATAATCATTATCTTGTCTATACCATAGTTTACAAATTCATTTTTATATTATAGCCTTCTTTATGGAAATGTGTGGAGAATCACTCCCCTTGTGGCTTGCTTCGAAAGCACTTTGCCTGGTCATTAATTGTCTGGTGTCTACCCCGGAGGCAATATTTAACTATGTTAAATTTAGTCAATATATATATATATATGTTGTGGATATGTTTATTTAACACATTTTTTTCTAGGACAAGTATGAGCATGTATCCTATTTGTATTTGAAATGAACTGAAAAAGACAGAGATCTGAGTATTTTTACACAAATGTATATAGTTAGAAGAGATAGCAGCTGGAAGTCAGAACAACATCTGAAATTCAAGCAATTCTCTTAAAGATGGTTTTAAGAATAACGATATAATCCACTTGAATTGTTACTGATGACAAGAGTACAAATATAAGTGATGGATAGCTGATCGGTTTATTGATCATTTAGTATACATGAGATTCCTGGCATGATAAGTAACAGGAAAAAACAATTTTGAATTCAAATTATGAGGAAGAGATTTGAGAATATTTGTTTCCCTGTGTTGTCATGGTAGCAACAGTTTTAATTTAGAGAAAAATAATTGGGCTTGAAATATTTTGCATAATTATGAATACAAAGTATATCTTGAAAATGAGAGCTGAATTTGGGGGAATTTTTAAAAAATCTATCAATTCCAGTTCTTTCTGCCACAGACTTATTACCATAGAAATTAAAATATTTTTTCAAATGAGTGTGGATGAAAACATTGGTGCTAAAGTATTTTAAGTAGTAGGACCAAGTCATGTAAAGAACTGTAAACTATATGGCAGCCATTTTTAACAATGGTTGACCCATAGTGAATTGTCAGGATATTCAGTTGAATAGCTACTGAATAGAAGAAAAAGTGCATTGAAAGAACTAGTTAAAAAATGTGACTCATGGTCCAGAAAACATACATATGGATTTAAAAGCATTAATCAAGATGTCAATTAATGAATCAAAATGATACAACAAGTTTTATAATTCAGAAGAAAAATAAGATACCAGGACAAAATATGCTACTGAGGTCTTAATTTAAAAATGGCCTGATGCAGAGGTTTATTTCAGTTAATTATAAGGAAAAATTCTCTGTTCTTCGCATTATTTTTCAGTGCTATAGGATGTTCTGAGAGACAGTGAAAGCTCAATATTTAGCTATGTCCAATTATATTTGAATGATATTCTTTTCTCATGTATGCTATGGAAAATATTCAAACAAACTGTAACTCTTTGGACTAATTTCCCGAAAGATCATGAGATGTGGTAAATGGTTTTTGTTTGATTGTTTACTTAAAAAAATTTTAAGAAAAAATATATCCCTGAGTTGGTGGAGCATCAACAAGAGACAGCAGGACACTTGTGTTGATTGTTTTTCACTTCAGATTTTTATCAAATGGTGTGGACACTGGAGAAACTAATTAACTCTTTGGGGTCTCAATCTTTTTTACCTATGAAATGACATTAGATCTGCCTACAACTTTAAGTTGTTTGATGGTTTAAACGGCATAGTAGATGTTAGAGAATTTTGGAATGTTAGACATTGCTACGCACATGCATAATTAAGTCCGTGTTGGTATCAAAAGCTGTATTTCTCCTTGTACCCAAATATTAACACAGTTGCATATTTTTATAAAAACTACACAAAGAGATAGAGGTAGTGGTTTGGCGAGTATAGTTTGAACAAAAGAGTATCAACACATCAAAAAATAATACTTTGTGATAGCAAATATTTGAATTGCCTTTTTTAATATTCCCAAATAAATTCAAGCCTATTACACAAAATGTATTAGCACATTTGTCTAACAAAATAATATGGCAATTATAGCACTTTTTTTTCAGGATTTACTAATTGTCAGACACTTTGTGGTATTTTTTTTTTTTGTATTTGCACTACACAGCATTGTGTGTTTTATGACACCATCACCACTCTACAGATGTGATTATTTAGGGACAAACTATTTAGTAGATAGTCTCACTCCAGTGTATGCCCTTTCCACTATCCAATGTTGCTGTGTAACACAGAAGACAGGGAAAACAATGTCATTTGGGAATGTGTAAGAAAATAGAATTTTTTAAAAAAGATTTATTTATGCATACAAGCTGGGGTGCAGGCCAGAGGTGTGGGGTGGTGAAAGGGTTCACCAGAGAAAGAGTGGGGAGCAGAACAGGCAGATCAACTGAAATACACTGCTGAGGGGAGCAGCTGGCGAGTCAGGAGAAGTCTGCTGCGCCACATGGGAATCTAGCTGGCTGGGCATCGAACTGGCGCTGCAGCTGCAGACAGCTCCACAACGCTGTGCTTAACACACTGCACCACCAGGGAGGCCCAGAAAATTGAAATATTAACTAACATTTGTACAACATATAATTTATGAAGCAAGAACAGTCATTATCTTAGGGTATTCTTTTTACTCTATTGGTATTTTAAATAGTTCATACAACTAAAGATCAATGTGTGTGATACATAAATAGAACTGTCTATCTACCTACCTACCTACCTACCTACCTATCTACTCTTATTGTCTATATTGTACCGGTAATGACCTTTAGCAATAGCTCTGATTAAAGCCCCTATGACCTAGGCTAGTGCTCCACTTGCCTTTTTCCTTCTTATTGATCTTTCCTCCCATTTCCACCATCTTTGCCAATTATTGGTTGTTAGGTTCTCTCCTGATCCCTTGCTGTCATAGTCAGATTCTAAGCTGAGACTAGGATCTGATATGGTGGGAGTACAGAAGACTGAGAAACTGGCCAGAATGACAGAATGTATTGATGGAAAGAAGGAGACCCTGTAATATCTCCAAGTCTTTCCCCTGGAGTAAGAAAAGAACTTGGAGATAGACAATTGGAAATGGGAAGGGAATATCTGAAATAACTGAAAAAAAAAAAAAAAAAGAAAAAGAAACAGAAAAAGGATCCCAAATCAAGTAGTGGGACATAATTTCTAAACTAGCTAAGAATTGTGGGCACAGATATTTACAAACTCTGGACAATGCTCACTTTGACTTGCAGATTGACAATTGACTGAGGACAATTTCAGAGTCAAATATATATTATAAGACCAAGCTCACTATATACCTTTTTTGAAGAGAAAGATTTCTCTGTTCTCCACAGACACTAACGTAACCTGGTTTCAAATGGAAATGACTAAAGCTCCAAAAGAGCTTTTTTTAATTAAAAAAAGAACTACAGGGAAGAAAAAAGTGTCTTGAAGTCCTTATTGTCAACTCTGGACTGACCATGGATATAATGACCCCAAACTGGAGGATTTCTGCATGAATATGCTAGTATACAGACCACTTGTGATCTGATATGGAAATAATAAGAAAACTGAACAGGAAGTTGATAAAGTAAATGGAGGAGAATATCATAGATGTCATTTTATATGTACTGGAGACAACACAGAGATGTGTTGTGGTCTTTGGAGATTGAGCTTGACTCAATGAGAATATGAAGACTAGTCTAGAAAATAACCTATAGGAGACGAGGGCCCTCTAAGTCACACATATGCAACATCTTAATAGGCTCCTATTATAGCAGAGGCAAAGCTGGTACTACTACCACCTGTAACTCCATATAATTCATCTACAGGACAACCATTTGGAGGATCATGCATGACAGTGAGGCTTCTGAGATCTCTACCAACAAGATTTTGAGATATGTGGGACATGCCATAAACTGACTAGTATTTTGTGAACAAATGTTCAATAAAATGATTGGGAATTGAACAAATACAATCTTATTAATCATTAGAAAATATTTATATTGGCAATAAATTAAAAAGATGATACATAAAATACAATAAATAGTGGTGCAAAAATATATATTTCTGAAATATGTGTAATCATAATTCCAATAAACAAATAATTAATGCTACAAATATTTATTGTCTCCGGTACCATTGTAGATGCTTAATGTATGTCAGTAAACAAATCAGATAATAACTCTTATATTCTTTCTAGCAAGAGGTCCATTAATTTATTACATACTTCTAATTGGAGTTTCAACTATTAAAGACTATCAAGGGGAAGGTAAAGTGTAAAACAGAAACATTCTGTTACCACACCAAATTGAAGTAGTGCTCGGGAACCCTCCAGTGATATTTAAATGTCCCATGGATTAGGAAAAATCCTGAAAATGTTTGTGTGGTACTAAAAACAACCTCTACTTAACTCATTCTCTGATATAACATTACATTATTAATAGACAATAATGTAGAGCAAAGATAGTCTTTGAACAAATGGTGCTGGAACAACTGGACATCCACATGTGAAAATATAAATCTGAATCCAGACTCTGCATTCTTCACAAAACTAAACCGACGTGGATCATAGACCTAAATACAAAATGCAAAAGTATAAAATCGTGGAAAGTAACAAAAGAGAAAACTAAGATGACCTTGGTATGGTAATTAATTTTTTTATTACATGCCAAAGGCATGAACCATTAAAGAAAGAATTGATAAACTGAATTTCATTAAAATGAATGTCTGCTCTGTAAAAGGCAATCGAGAAGAATGCAAGCCATAGCCCAGGAGAAAATATTTTCAAAAGATACATCTGATAAAGGACTTGTTATTCAAATTATACAAAGAATTGTAAAATTAAAAATATAAGAAAACAAACAAAACTATTAATAATGACAACACACCAAAGAAGATATACAGATGGGAAGTAAACTAAACATGAAAAAATCCTCCCACATCATCTATTAGTAGGGAATTGCAAATTAAAATAAAAATGAGTTATTACTACATGTGGACTAGAATAATAAAAATAAAAACATAGACAACACCGAATTCTGGGGAGGATGTGGAGCAGCAACAATTGCTCATTGTTGGTGAGAATGCAAACTACACAACCATTCTGAAAGATAATTTGACAGTTTCCTACAAAACTGTATACTCTTACCATGTGATGCAGTAACTGCCTTCCTCAGTATTTACTCAAAATGACTTGAAAACTTATGAACACATAAGATCTTAAACATAGATGTTTATGGCAGTTAAAACTTGAAGCAATCAAGATTTCCTGTCTAGGTGTCTGGATTATTGTTCAGCGTTGAATAGAAATGAGCTATCAAGCCATGATAATACATGGTGGAAACTTAAATGAATGTTACTAAGTGAAAGAAGCCAATCTGAAAAGGCTATATACTGTATTATTTGAACTATATGTCATTCTGGAAAAGGCAAAACTATGAAAAATATAAAATTTTTAATGCTTGTCAGCATCTAGGAAGGATGAGTGAATAACCAGAGCAGAGAGGAATTTAAGGGCAGTGAAAATATTCTGCATAATGTTATAATGGTGGACATGTAGCTTTATACATTTTTCCAAATCTATATAATGTACCCCAAGAGTGAAGCCTAAAGTAAATTTTGAACTTGGAGTGATAATGTTGTGTCAATACATGATCATCAGTTGTAACAAAGGTGCCACTATGGTTTAAGATGTTGATAGAGGGGGAGGAATGTGCATGTGTGGAAACTGTGTATATATGGAAACACTGTCCTTTCTGCTCAATTTGAGACTGATCCTAAATCTGCTTTGAAAAATAAAGGTTACTCATTGAAAAAAAAACTGTGAGTTGCTACGAATTCCATAGTAGGAGAGTTCATGTACTAACCCATACTCACCCATAATTTTAATTGTATAATGCCTTTCTGTCTAGACTCACTGAGCCTTTGGCCTCAAGGGTCTCTAGGACTATACTCCTAAGATTTCTAAAATCTCCTTTGTCCAACGGAGCAGGTAATAACCATAAGTCTTTCTGGGTGTCTTACAGTCACACCCCTATGTAACTTTTTTATTAATTAATATAACATGGCAAATGAAAATCCAATCTAGGTTATTAGTGTAGATAATTCTTTAATTCTCAAAAATCCTAGAAAAAAGATTATGACACAATAATCTAACATGCATTATAGGGTGTTCTAGCACAACACAAAATATTTACATGAAAGATGATCTAATCATGCAAAAGAAACTTTCTCCTTAGTACTGATAGTTCACATTCAAGTCTATTTAGCAGTGCATTCAAGCATACAGATAACATATGGGCAAAATGAAAAATAATTCTGTGATTTCAAGCTTCACTGAACTAGAGTATAGGAATTCTGACCTAAACAATGGTTAAATGCTTACCAGATAAATGACTGAGGATGAATTGTCTTAACTCACTCTTTCTTCTTAGAAGCAACAAATGAAAATGTGCATTTATTGTATATCAAAATCAAAATGAGATACCACCTTACTTCCATGAGAATGGCCCATCTCAAAAAAAAAAAAAAAAAAAAGCAAAAAACCAAACATCCGGGGCCTCCTTAGTGGTGCAGCAGTTAAGTGCTGTGCTGTGGAGCTGTCTGCAGCAGTGACACGAGTTTGACGCCTGGCCGGGGAGATTCCCGCATGGTGCAGCAGACCTCTCCTGCCTTGCCTGCTGCTCCCCTCCGCGGTGTATTTCCATTGATCTGCCTGTTCTGCTCCACACTCTATCTCTGGTGAGCCCTCTTGCCACCCCACACCTCTAGCCTATACCCCAGCTTTTATGCATAAATAAATAATTTTAAAAAAAAAAACACATCGAATGTTGGTGAAGGTGTGGAGAAAAAGAAATCCTCCTATACTTTTTGGGTGTTTACACTGGTCCAGCCCCTAGGGAAATTAGTAGGGCTGTTCCTCAAAATATGAAAGATACACCGTATGACCCAATAATTCCACTTATAGGTATCTACCTGAAGAATGTAAAAACATTAATTTGAATGACATATGCACTCCTGTGTTCATTGCCACACTATTTATAATTGCCAAGTTATAGAATCCACATAATGCCCAATGATAGAGAAGATTAAGAGTGGTATATATACATTATGAAATAGTACTCAGTCGTGAAAAAGATGAACCCCTGCCATTTATGATGTAATTGATGGAAGAGAAGGGTATTATGCTAATTAAATGTCAGAAAGAGAAAGATAAATACCAGATTATTTCATTCTTATGTGGAAGATAGAGAAAGAAAACAAAAGACAAAACTAAACCAAAACAAACCCTAGAAGTATGACTTCAGAATTGAGACTACATTAGGGGAAGGAAGAGTGGAGATGGAAACAAAGTAGTGAGGGGGCCCAGTGGTCTATGATAAAGAGCTATTGGTGCTTTGGTGATAAGTGTGGTACATATACACAATAGAATACTATTCAGCATTCAAAGAAGATAAACACATGCAATTTGTAGTGACATGGATGGAATTAGAGGGGATCATACTCAGTGGTGACATACATTTTAGAAGGTGTGATCTTCTCCCCATAACTCATTTAGTGTTATAAACCAGTATTATCTCAATCTAAAAAGAAAAAAAAAGAAAATGTCCATTTCCCTATGATGTAGTCATTGTATTTTTATCAATACAATATTTGCTTTAACTACCACAATGACTTCGAAACAAGGAAATCAGTAGTTTCTTGCTTTAATATGCTCCCATTGCGTACAAAAGGATTTTTTTTTTAATTACTCTTGTCAGGTCTTAGGTGTGTAAAATCAGAAAGATGATACAAAAGAAAGAAGAAACTTTGATAACATGCCAGTCAAATTCAACGATGACCATTTTAATTGCTTTTATGATGTTCTCAGTCCTGTTTTAAGATTCATAATTCAGGGGCCTCCCCGGTGGCGCAGCGGTTGGGCGCTCGCTGTGGAGCTGTTGGCTGCAGGCGATGCCAGTTCGACGTCCAGCCGGGGAGAATCCCACATGGTGCGGCAGACCTCTCCTGCCTCGCCCGCTCCTCCCCTCAGCAGTGTATTTCTGATCTGCCTGTTCTGCTCCCCACTCTGTCTCTGGTGAACCCTCTCGCCGCCCCGTGCCTCTGGCCTATACCCCAGCTTGTATACATAAATAAGTAAAAATTCTAAAAAAAAAAAAAAAAAAAAAAAAGATTCATAATTCAATGTTTGAAGTACGTGTGACTTAACATAAAGACTGAATTGATGTCACCTGGAGATTAAAAAATAATAACGATGCTTACATGCCAATATATAGAATATGCATTTGATAATATTTTAATCTTGTAAGGATATTATGATTCCAAACAAATCCTTATAAGAATATTGTAATGTAGTAAGGATATTGTTGCTCCGTATGGTAATGAATGTGAAATGGTCACATAATTATAAGGGACTGATGAATGAAAAGCTAAGGGTAGGTATAGTGGGAAGGATAGTTGCAGTGACCTGTAGGGGACATAACAATTATGACTTTGCTTAACCTACTAGATAATGTTATGAATAATAAACTGTATATGTGAAGCCAACTTCCTCGTTATGGCTTTTGGGCTTGATTTCTCACCGTGTCCAGTGCTTATATTGTACTGATAGTCTCCTGTCTCAGAGTGTCATAAGTTTTGACAATGAGCATCCTGCAACAGATGTGCCTGATACATATCAAACAGTGATGAAGATTTCAGGATTGTAGTGATTTAAGTACAGAACCTCCGTATTAACCCCACCAACTGTGCTCTTTAGCACAGCACCCAAGAAAATCTCAGACCCTTTGAAATATAGTCATATTGGATCCCACCCATTTCCCCATTTCCTCCAGTTTGCTGTTTTCAAAGATCAGTTATTTAGGGGGACATAGAGACAATAAAAAGAAATGTTTTACCAGAGAGGTACTTTTATTACTTATATGTGATTCAGTAGATTTACCAGTTAAGTTCTCTTCTGCATCCTTTGTTAACCTAGTACACTGCTGCTGATACTGATAAATGTCAAATGACGTGGATTAAAATGATGTGTAAATCGAGTTCTCTCTATACATATTCCACTCTTTGTGCTGAGACCTTTATCTTTGAAATGAAAGGCACTATGTAATCTATTAATAATATGTTGTGATTTCCTTTGGTCCTTTGGTAGGATTTATAGCCTCATGAATCGCCTTGATTTCAAATAATATAAACACCTTTTTTCTAAACAAAGCTGTTTTGCAAATGCCAGAGTGCAAATGCATTTACTTGAGAATTACTTAGGTACTTTAAATCGTGAATAATAACAATACATTTATGTACTTTGTATATCTGAATACCCCTAGGAACTATTTATTGAACTTTATCAAATGACCACTAAAATCTACACATTCAGAGGATGAAACTTAGGGAGCTTTTAAAACTTAAGTATTTAATGGACTTGATTTGGTCTTTTAGGCCCAGGAGGGTGCTAGCTAAGTGCCTGAGATGTTCAAAGTTTCCATTATAATAGCTAAGCCCCTTTCTCCCCTCCCTGGGGAGCTGGTATGAGCTCAATCTTTGAAAAGGGATTTTTAATCTTTTATTCATTATTCTTCAGAAAGCCCTTGCCTGATAATAGGGTACAACCTGACAGTAGGATGTCCTTTCTTTTCCCAACTTCAGAAATCTGTTTTCTCTACCTCTTGCCTTTTCTTATTTATGGGGCTTCCTCCTCCCCACCCCCTTTAATCTGATCACTTTCGTCTTCTAGTGTAGTTCAGAGTGCTCAAAATCCAATTCCCAACATCAGTGTTTTTTCCGGAGCTAAGGTAAACTGACATCAGTGCAGGTGGTCACCTGCCTCTTTACCTCACAGAATTTCCTGAAATTGATTAGGTCTTTATTCCTTTGAGGTCCAGCCCATAGTGTTTATTGAGTACTTATGTTGCATTTACTATAGTAGAATCTTAGAATGGAAACCTACCTTACACGTCACCTGGTCAGGCCCCTGTCATGATCCTTCTCTTTAATAACTCTATGGGGATGTTTAATCATCTGTAAGTGAGCCTTTTGAGGTTTTGGAGCTCACTGCTATCTATAGAAGACTTCTCAATGGTTGGAAAATTGTAATTTTAAAAGATCCCAGGCAATTTAAAAAACAAATCTAAATGTCTTCATAAGGCATGTCTTAAAATTGTCTTCAGATAACATTTCATTTATTGATGCAGTTAGATAGGTTAGTAGTGTGGTTTTTGTCATGTAGATTAGGAATCTTTATGCAGATTAATTCTTAATGCACTTGTGTATTGAGAGTGAGATAGAAATCAACTAGCAAACACAAAAGAAATAAAATGCTCAATAAAATAGAAGGGGCTTGATATAAACCAAAATAATGATACTCTGTTATTTTAAAATCTAGATAGTTCCTGAAACTTTTATAAATAATACATATGAAAATAGACACAGAGATTATTACAATCCAGGGTTTGGGTTTCATTTTAACTAATTTAAGTATTGTGAAGTTGAATTTTAGCAACTTGCTAAGGACAAGGCTCTTTTTTTGTTATTATTTAATCACCTTCAAATGTTATTTATTGAGTCGCTGAAAGTATTTTTTTTTTTTTTACAGTATCTAGATTTTCCTCAGAGATCTCATTTGTGCACAACCTCTGCTTGGCTCAGCTTATGAGATCTGATATGATCTCATCTGAAAGCAATACTGCAGGGAGTCATTTGTTTTACAAAAATAAGCACTATCATCATAGAATACTGTGATTTTAAAAGGAAAAAACACTTTTCTTTTATATAGAAGTGAAAAATATGATGTATGCTGTTCAAATGAAATAGCAAATGGAATAACATCCACATTGTGAAAATTAATCCAAATGAGATTTTAAAGAGGTCAATCACTTATAATGGTAGAATTTCAATTTTTTCACAAGTTTACTCATCTCATTTTCTACTGTGTCCCTTATTCATTTTCTTTTCATGTATGTCTTAACTTTGATTAATTTTTTATGGAAAAGTTCAGATCTGGGATAAAAATATTTAGAAATATATTTTAACATCTTTGTAAAATGCTTTCAAGTTGAGCAGATCCAGCTTCAAATCCCAGAACCTCTACTTACAAACCATATGCTCTTGGCTGAGGGTTACAATTATGTAATGCAGAAATGCATGCAAATTAAATAATATGTTTTATAGCTATTAGTGATCTTTACCAAATTATTTCTGACTTCAAGTTTCTAAGCACAGGGTAGGAATTTTATTTCTTTGCCTCCTCATGTTTGCATTAGGCAATGGTTAGTTCTGACCAATTATTCATGAACAAAAGTGATATGTCAATTTAAGGACACACAGGAACCTTTCCCTTCAGTTAAGGTAATCGGGCATTAATGCCTCCCTTTATTGAACTTGGTTCAGAAATAAAGAGCTCTGGTTAAGATCTCCACTTTGGTGAACACGTTGCATGAGAAAAAAATAATCTTCTGGTACAATATTCCATTTAGATTTTGGGGCTGTTTCTTACTAAAGAATAATCTGCCAATTGTGTTTCATTCACAGTAAAAGAGAGTAAAGGTCATTTTGAAAAAATGTCTCTAAGAAGTGTCATTTTCATGGAGATAAATATATAAATATAGATAGAGATATATTTATAGCACATAGAAAAGATTTGCAGAAATACTGTTGGTTAAGATCTATTGAGTATAGTAAATCTTTGAAATTATCAACATTATACTATATTAGAAAAAAGTCTTGATACCTTTTAGTATGTTTACTAGAATAGAGTGCATAGCTTCATATCACAATTAGGAGAATTTTTAAGACTCTATAACAAGTATTTTGGTGTCAAATTCTGTCCTCTATTCCTTGGTCAAGACTGGTGGATAGTTTTACAAATTCTTATACATATTTGTGGTTTCTCAAAAGGTGCTGTTTATTCACTCACAATTTCTATGTCAGTTTATTCAAATATCTAACAATGTTATAATATGGCCCTATGAATTATAGTCTGTATTATTTTCCTAGTACTGTTACTACAAAGTACCACAAACTGCTCCCTTAAACAACCAATATGTATCATCTCACAGTTCTGAAGATTAATTCTTTTTTTCATGAGTCACTGGGTAGTTTTATTATTTTTGGCATTTTTTAATTATTATTTTAATTTATGTCCTTTACATTATTGTGTATTCCCCATAAGTTTCCCACCACCATTTCACCCATGAACCATCACCATAGTCCATAGTGTGCTTTTCTCCCCTGTTTTGGTCCCTCTTCCTCCCCCTCCCCTGAAAAATGTTTCTTTATGGTTTCCTGCTAGATTTTATTTTTGTTTTTGTTTTCTGTGTTATTTTCTCCTCCTGGTTTTCCTATATTCCTCCTATAAGTGGAACTATTCGATATTTTTCTTTTTCCCTGAAGATTAAGTTAAAAGTCAAAGTGTCAGCACGGTTGTTTCTTCTGAAGGCTGTGAGGGTGCATCAATTCCACATCTCTATCCCAGCTCCTCTAGGTTGCTGGCAATCTTTAGCATTGCTTTGCTTGTAGAAACATCGTTCTAATCTCTGCCTTCATTTTTACATGATGCTCTCCCTATGTGTCTTCACATCATTTTCCTTCCATGCATGTCTGCCTCTGTGCATATTTCTCCTTTTTAAAGTACACTAGTCTTATGGGGTTACAGCCCAGCCTAATGACTTCATGTTAGCGTGATTACTTTTCTAAAGACCATATTTCCAAAGACAGTCACATTCTAAAATACTGAGGGTTAATGTTTTAGCCTACCTTTTTGGGAGGATAAGTCAACCCGTAATACTGTCATTAATTCATACCAAGTACTTTGAATTAAAATGCAAATGCCAGCACACAGTGGGGGTATGTATGCTTTACCCAAATTATTTTTATAGCTAATCCTAGACTTTGTATCTTGTATGGATTGTCACCCATACTCTGTCTTCCTCAGTTGACTGTATCACCTGATAGATGCAAACATAGAGAAAATTAAGTTTGATGAGCAGGAGTCTCAAAATCCTCAATGTCAAGTGAGTGTGTGTGTGTGTGTGCACGTGCGCACACGCGTGCATGTGTGTCTGTGGATGTGCAGAATTGCAATTCCTGACCACCTTAGGCTTAGATGGAGACAAGAGTTTTTATTTCACTGTAGTTGCTATAGTTGGTTTATTTATCTTTGTATTTGAATATAGGAATATATAAATAAATACTTATATTCTTTGAGAGACTTACAATATATAATTTTCTTATGTTGAACAAGAACCATCTTCTATTTAGAGTGGACAAGTTAAAGTCTCTACAAAGTAGTTTTCTGAATGATAGTAGTCTTTCCATAAAATATAATGTTGGCCTGTATTTCATTATTATTCTTCAGAAGTAATAATTTTCTTCATATCTCCTCTTTGATGTGCAATAAATTGTATATTAGTAAAATTAAGGGAGAGTGTTAAGCAGCAACCTTCCTACTGGCATAAGAAAATACCGTTAAAGAGGCTAACTGTGCTTGTCAAAATGCCATCTTTCCAGTAGACGTCTAGAAAATTCTTAGTGAGGATGATACTCATATGCAACTGTCCTATTTGTTTACATCAAGGATTTTTCAAAAGCTACAGTTAAAAAACATTGATTTAACATCTTGATTGTATTTACATTTTAGTAGATAACTAATCACTACTTGCTTTGGCTAACAGTGTGAGGCTAATTTCTAATATATTCAGCATACCAACAATAATGTATTTCTTTTTCTCTTCCAAATCTATTGAGATATAATTGGCACATAACACTGTATAAGTTATGGAATATAATATCATAGTTTGATATGTGTACATATTATGAAATAGTCCTACTTACCACAATAAGTTTCGTTAACATATCCATTGCCTCTGATAGTTACTAATCTTTTCTATTTCAATGAGAACTTTAAAGATCTACTCTCTTAGCAAGTCACAAGGCAGCATTATTAACTATAGTTATTATGCTGTACATTATATCACCAAAACTCTTTTATCTCATAACTGTGAGTTTGTACCTTTTGACCACCTCTGCCCATTACCTCCCCCCTTCTCCCGCCCCTTTCCCTCACTCATAAGACTATTCCCATACTAACGAGAAGAGGTTTGTGGGTGTCTCTGGTGGTGCGGCGGTTGGGTGCTGCGCTGTGGAGCTATGGACAGTGGCGACGCCAGTTCGATACCCATCTGGGGAGATTCCCACAGGGCACCCAGCTGGGGAGATTCCCACATGGTGTGGCAGACCTCTCCTGCCTCTCCCGCTGCTCCCCTCAGCAGTGTATTTCTGATCTGCCTGTTCTGCTCCCCACTCTGTCTCTGGTGAACCCTCTCACCGCCCCACACCTGGCCTGTACCGCAGCTTATATACATAGATAAATCTTTAAAAAAATAAATAAATAAAAGAAGAGGTTTGTTTATGGACCATCTTTATTTATTTTAAGACCTTACTTATACATGTAACCTCAAGCACTATGGTGGGAAATGGGGTTCATAGGTGAAAGTTACATGCTTAAAAAGTTTTGATGATATATAATAATACATTTGGAAATTTAATCCTAAACTGTTAATGCTTACAATTAGCTGAGGGAATTGAATACTTCCTCGGTGAATGCTTAATATAAGACAATATGCTCAGTTTTTAAAGAGAATATTCATCGCTTATATTGTACTTACTGTTGAAAGGATGTGTTTCAGAACTGCCTGAAAATATATCTCTGCAGAGGATCTGAAAATCAAATGCACAGAATTACCCTAAAATATTCAGAATTGAGAAAGTATGCTAACGGGGCTATTTTAAGCTTATAACTGACTAATGGATAAAAAAGCACTCATTTCATCAATGGTCTGAATTCGTATTTACCAAGAATATTCAATTTTATCTACATTGCTTGGGAAATATTTCTTCTTAAAGCCAATAGTCCTGTAGAGTATTCAGCTTAAATTGTATGTGTAAATGAAAGCTGAACTTTCAACCTTTCCCTACTCCCTCAAGGAAAGGAAGAAATTGAAACCCATTCTGTGAATGCAGCCATTTAAACCAACACTGAGTTTAAAGCTGACACAGTTGATCCTGAGGATGAAGGGCTGGCCCAGAACTAAGAGGTCAGGTAGTCCATTCCCCTCATTTTTTGGAAAGAATTTGCTTCATCCACCCAGAAAGGTAACACTCCAGGAAATAATGTAAAGTCTTGAAAGTAAGAAAGAATCCATAAATTGTACAAACAGCCTTATTTCTCAATTCTCTAGGCAAATACTAACAGGTGACTTATATCTCAGCAGATTGTGTCTAATTGTTTTATCTTTTAATGTAAAACTCCTCTAATTTCAAGGTGCTTTCAAATCATCTGGGGATCTAATATTTTTTAAAAATGCAACATCTGATTCAAGGAGTCTGTGGTAGGGCCTCAGGTTTTTCATTCCAGTGCTGCTGATACTGCTGGTCCTGTGAGCACACTTGGTGTGGCGATTAATTATTTAATTCATTTCAAAATACTGAATGGCAAACAGCATTCAATTTTTTTTCCACTGTACAATATCACAGAAATTGAGAAGACACCAATCAAAAATGTCTTAAAGCAGTGCAAGTATACAGTCAATGTTTGAAACTTTATACTACACTTTAGGCAAAACATGCAATTTTGAATTAGCCAGTATACCCATCACTTATTACACAAGCCATCACACCTTTTTATATTCTTACGTCACTTGCTTGGCCATTGAAGACATTTAAGCCACGAACCATAGTTGATGACCAGATATTAAATTATTGTTGACAAGATAAGCTTAGATTCCTTCTTTGACTTTATGGTTGCAGCATAACAAGTACAAAGGGATTGAGGAATTTGCTTAAGTTCACGTAACTGGCTTGATTCAAAGTTGGAAACATAGGGTCTTTACTTATAAGTACAGTGCTTTTGGGAGTATCACATGGCCCTTTACTTATCAAGAGATCATAGACATAGAACAAAATTGGAGATCTTACATTTGACTTTTGAAAATATTGAAAGTTTTTTTTTTCTAAATGTGCTATTTTGGGATCAAGTTTATCAAACATTTTGATAAATAACACTTTTACTTTGTGACTATATTGCAGTCCGGGTAGTACTTGTCTTGATTTAGTGTGATTAAAAATGCACATTATTCTTATGGGTTTGGATGGTCGTATTATGGGACTATCTCTTAACAGATGAAACTTTTTAAACAAAATTTGCTCTGTTGAAGTAAATCCTATGTGGTAGCATGCCCTTGTGTTGTATCTGGATTACTTCTTAACTTATTTTCTATATAGTTTGATACTTTGTGACACTCTGCTAGAAATCATTTCGTCCATGCATGTTAATCCAGCATCTTCCTTTAAGTAGTTATTGCCTATGCTAGAAAAATTCAATTATAGTCTCCTGAATTTTCTTAATTAATTGTCTATATCTTTAAGCAATGGGGCGTGGAGTATGAATATGCCTTAAGACTTCACACTGCTTATTCTTGCCATTCATCTCATTTTTTGGTATGTCTAGGAAACGCAGATGCACTTCCAGATCATGAAACAAAATGACTTAATCACATGGTTAAATCTTCCAAAGTGATGCTGGTACTGAAACTCATCTGTATTTTATCTGGTTAAAATACTGCTTTTTTTCTTCTTCATTCTCCTGTATATTAAATATGAATGTAAGCAATATCAAAATCTAGTTAGCAAACAGGATTTTGATAACACCAAAATAATTAAAGGCTTTAAAAATCAATCATTCTAGCATTCATTTCCTTTTTATTTCAAAGTACCAAGTTGGTCCTCTTAATGAAAAGCTATTCATCTGACAATTGAACAGTCAATGGAAATTGAATTTAAAAAAATGTCAAATATTTATCATAAGAGTGAGAGAAGGTTACATACTGAGTAATCTATACTGTTTTCATAAAATAATACCAAAGGATCAAAGAGATTCTTGTCTACAGCTTAGGTTATTATTAATATGCTACATTCAGATCAGTACCATAATGCATGTAGCTAAAAAAAATCCTATTTAAGGTTCAGAGTGTGAAATTAAATGCAATTCAATAGTAGAAGGAATGCAACTTAAAAGACTAAACTGTGATTTTAAAGTAACTCTTTTGGGGTTCCTTGGTCACAAACTAATGTTTGTTGAGCACAGTGCTCTATGTCCAGCACCGTGTTAGGCACCAGAGAATCCCTAGAGACCAGGACAGACATGGCCCATGAGTTGACAGTGCAGTAGAGAAGATTTACAAGTAACCATGCACACATACTTCAGTATCTAAGAATCAGAAAACACTAAGAAGGGTGTGTATATTATCTGTTATTTAAGAACTGTGGCTTGGGGTTAAACAGTCATTGGTTCAAACTCTGGGATCACCATTTTCCTAGTTCTTCAATCTCAGTCTATTTCTTATAACCTTTCTACTATTTACTACTTCAAAACTGAGATGTTAATAGTAGGCTTATTGGTAGTCTCTCCAGAAGATGTGCTTGTGTCCTAAATCCAAAACTGTGAATATTATCTTTCAAAGCAAAAAAGTGAACATTACCTTATAAAACAAAATGATGCGACTAAATTAAATGTTTTGAGAGGAGGACATTAAGAGTATTGAGAGGAGGACTATACATCTGATCTCTACTTGAAATCACTGGGAGAAGTAGAGGGGAAGTTGGGTGAAACCACAGCGGAGAAGGTGATGTGAAGATGGACTAGAGAGATGCAGTACCAGGCAGCAAATGCAGCAACACAGCAAGCTGGGAACAGCAAGGAATAGTTTCTGCTCTAGAGCATCTGTAGGAGTGTGAACCTGCAGGTACCTTGGGTTTTGGATGTCTCATCTCCAGAGTTGTGAAAGAATAGATTCTTGCTATTGTAAGCCACCAAGTATGCCACAATATGTTATGGCAACCCTGGGGAACTAATATAGATAGTATTTATTTCAAATTTATTTATTTATTTTGTAAAATATATTTTTTATTGTTATTTATGTCTTTTACATTTTGTATTCCCCTTGGGTAACCCACCACCAATTCACCCATGATCCATCTCCTTGGTCCCTTGTGTTCTTTTCTACACCATTTTGTGCCCTTATCCTCCCCTGCCCCCCCTCCCCCTGAGTGTCTCTCTCCTATTTGGTTTCCTTATAGTACTGTTATAAGTGAAACCATTTGAAATTTTTCTCTTTCTTTCTGGTTTATTTCATTGAGTGTGATCCCCTCTAATTCCATCCATGTCACTGCAAATTGCATGTGTTTATCTTCTTTGAATGCTGAATAGTATTCCATTGTGTATATGTACCACATCTTCTTGATCCAATCATCTATTTCAAATTCAAAAAATGCTACTGAACATTGAGTGATGACATGTATTTTTCAGGATAATTTTGCTGTTTGCTGAACTTAAAAAAGGAATAGACGTTATCTAGGATAGAAAAGCAGAGGGAGAAAAGTGTAGGCAGAAAGTGGAGGGGATGATGATAGCCAATCCCAAAAGTGGGAAAGTGGCTTTTTTGAGGTAGTAAGAGAGGTTTGATAAAGCCAATACTGACAGTTCTATAATAAGTTTGCTCTTTTTCTTCCTGGCCAGTATTCTAGAAGTTGTACTTTATTCTTTAAAAAATAAACTATCAATAAACTATACAACAAAAGCAATCATAGGCAGTTTTCCACACCAACCAGAAGTATAAAAATTTACTGCTTTTTGATTGTTTTAGAGCTCAGTCTCCAGCTCTTTTAGAAAAGAACAATGTAAGAGGTGACAGTGAGATCAGTAGGTATTGTGGTTTCTTTGAAATTGAGCAAATTGAAACAAACCCAACTGAGTTCCTACATCACAGAAAATAATTAACTAGGTAACTACAGCTCAGCAAAGTGCCCTTCTAAGTGAATTAAGGAAGAAAGCTTCATGGACATTTATGACAGGCACAGACTCCAGGTGGAAGACAAAAGCTTCTGGAACAACTACTACAATACAAACCCCAAAGATTCCAATTTTTGCTCCAGGAACAAAATACCCTCAAAAGCAGGGTAGGTACCCCAACTACACTTATGTCTGAAATCCTACATTTTATATTTACATAAGGGTTTTTCTTTTTTTTTCTTTTTTTTTTAAGATTTATTTTATTTATGCATACAAGCTGGGGTACAGGCCAGAGGTGTGGGGCAGCGAGAGTGTTCACCAGAGGCAGAGTGGGGAGCAGAACAGACAGAGCGATGGAAATACACCGATGAGGGGAGCAGCGGGCGAGGCAGGAGAGGTCTGCCACGCCATGTGGGAATCTCCCCAGTCGGGCGTCAGACTCACGTCACCACTGCTGACAGCTGCACAGCGCAGCGCTTAACCGCTGCGCCACCAGGGAGGCCCCCATAGGGTTTTTCTGGTTGAAATTCTGCTGTCACAATTATATTTGCCTCTAAGGGCTACCATTCTGCTTATAACTTTCTCCATTAATGAACAAAAATATTTACTTTTGCAAATCTAAGATAGGGTGGACATGAAATATAATCACTTTGCAAAATATTAAGATGGAAGTAAAATGAATTTTGGAAGTTAATTACAGCTTAGCTGATAAGGCAACACAAGAGTTATTATTAGGATTTGCAAACCTCATAATATTCTATTTTCTGATCTTCTGGAAAAGGATCTGCAGTGGGCTGCTTGTATTTTTCAGGGCTCTCACAGGACTTTCTTCCTGTTTAATATCTGTCTGTAAACATACATCCACTGCCTTCATTTCTTGACCAAGAAGAGGGGGATTTCTGTTATAAGGATACATCTCTTCCCAAATGATCTGTAAGAATTTATTGATGAGCCTGTAGAGACACTCATTTCCTCTATCATGGGTATGGCTTGCTTCTTAAAATTCTTAATAATTTAGCAATAGCTTTAACCATTTCATTTCCCATAGCATTCATGAAATAAGACCAACACACAAACCAGCAATGTATCTATTTTAACACAAAAATGCCTATCTACTATATTTTCATTATCTCCTTTCATTTTTTTCAATTCTCAATAGTAGATACATTCATAAGAGAATCACTGAGAATGTTTTTCTAATCTTGAGATTTAGTTGTTCTAGTAGTCAAACATTATGAAAAGAGGTAACTCTAAGCAAATTAGCCTTGGGAAAATCTAGTTTTAATTAAGGGAAATTATATTATTCCCTGGGTCTTTAATATGTGGCCTCAAAGCGCTGTCACTTTGTAGAATTTTGTGGCAAACACTGGGCAACTTTGTATTAACACAAATATATAAAAACTGAGAATGGTGACAGGTTGTAGTGAGGATGCTAAAAGAATGAATGAAAGCAAGAAAATGATGTTAAGGGGCCTCCCTGGTGGCGCAGCGGTTAAGCGCTGAGCTGTGGAGCTGTTGGCAGCCCGCGATGAGAGTTCCACGCCCAGCCGGGGAGAATCCCACATGATGCTGCAGACCTCTCCTGCCTCTCCTGCTGCTCCGCTCAGCAGTGTATTTCTGATCTGCCTGTTCTGCTCCCCACTCTGTCTCTGGTGAACTCTCTCACCACCCCATGCCTCTGGCCTGTACTTCAGCTTGTATGTATAAATAAATCTTTAAAATAAAAAAAAAGAAAATGATGTTAAATTTACATAATTTGCTAGGATTATCAGAGAGTTTGTTTAAAGAAAAGTTGTATCTACTCTTTGGAGAATCATGGATCTCATCTTGCTAGTTGCTAGCTAAAAAGTGTGTTTGGGTAGCTAAAAATACCTTCACTATATTAAGAAGTGAACAGGGGAGAGGGTATTTGCAAATCAGCACTTAGAATATATTCATTTTAATCCTACTATAATCTTCTTATAATCATCAAAAAATTTAAGTGTCTTTACCCTGAACTTATGCAGTATCACAAATAACATTATCATCAATTACCTCAACATTCCACATATGTATTAGAGGTAACAGCATAAAATTATCCTCTCCATTACTAATTGCTAACTCTTGTCCTAAATCATTGGTTTATATTATCAAATTTCCTTCAACTGTGAGTTTTTTGGAAGAAAACATATGGCTATAGAATATTCTTTCCACTGTATAAAGGCATTCTGAACAAAGTCTCAACATGAGAAGTTGAAGGGGAATTTATTGAAGGGACGTCATAGACCAATGTCCTTGTTATATAGGTAGTATTCTATAAAGGTCAAATCTAGTGTTGCAGATCTCTTGTGTATGACTCTTCAACATGTTTCCCCCATCCTTAGGGTCCAGTGGAAAATTCTTTTTTTTTTTTATTGTTATTTATGTCTTTTACATTTTGTATTCCCCTTGGGCAGCCCACCACCAATTCACCCGTGAACCATCTCCATGGTCCCCTGTATTCTCCTCTCTTCCATTTTGTGCCCTTATCCTCCCCTCCCCCCACCCCCACCCCCACCGCTGAGTGTCTCTCTCCCACCCGGCCTCCCTATAGTCCTGTTATAAGTGAAACCATTCGATATTTTTCTCTTTCTTTCTGGCTTATTTCACTGAGTATGATCCCCTCTAATTCCATCCATGTCACTGCAAATTGCATGTGTTATCTTCTTTCCATGATGAGTAGTATTCCATTGTGTATATGTACCACATCTTCTTGATCCAATCATCTATTTTTGGACATCTGGGTTGCTTCCATACCTTTGCTATTGTGAATAGTGCCACAATGAACATACGGGTGCATGTATCCTTTCAGATTAGTGTTTTTGTGTCCTTTGGGTAAATTCCCAAAAGTGGTATTGCTGGGTCATATGGGAGCTCCATGTTTAGCAGTTTGAGGAATTGCCATACAGCTTTCCATAGTGGTTGGACCAATGGAAAATTCTTTACACAAATTACAAGACCATCAGGATATAGTCCCAGTCTCACTCTAGACACCTCTCCTGTTGCTCATAGAGATAACAGAACGAACTATTGTACCAGTTATTATGCAGTAAAAATGTTACCAGAGAATTATTGAAAGTGGAGTCATGGAAGACAGCACAAGAAGAGAATGGATGGGTAAGAAACACAGGCAGTATTTATGGATCACATAGATTTTATGTATCTTCTTCACTAAAACATACCTAGCTTGCAGAACTTTTCCTGGCAAAGTGAACTGGAAATAAAGAATTTCTTCAGAAAAAATTAAAGATAGCTTCCCAATTTTTAAGTTAATGAATGGAAAGTAAGGTGATTCAATATAACACATGGGTGGATGGTAGTTCTTACATGGCCTAGCTTTTGGAAGTAGAGGTTGTTCTGTTCTTTGTTTTCTCTATTCAGCCTTCTTGGGTAGTCACCCCAGCATACCCTGATCATTTATAATACCATGGATAGTAATGCTTTATAATACCATGGATAGTAATGCTTCCATTCACCAAATCATTCTGGAAATGGAATGTGAGCTGAGGATTGGAGATTAGGCGATAAAAGGCAATATATGACAGAAATAGTGTGTTGAGGATGTTCAAGGTAAGGGGAGAATGACAGGTAAATTTTATTTAGTATTTGATACCATGAAGGAACAGCACACTTATTTTTAGATATTGATTTCCCTGTTCATCACAAACAGAAGTCATAAAGGAATAGTACCTAAATAAACATATTCATTGAATAATAAAAATGGAAATGTTTTTAACTAGGTGTATGCATAACACTTTTTTATGGATTACAATTACTCACTCACACATTTATATTGTTCATAAGAATATGACAGTTATATAACTTTTCTCCCTCAGATTTCACAAACCGTGTATTTTATCTATTTCTGAATACTCAGCATCCCCAAATCACTCTTATATAATCCAAGTGAATTGTAACTACATGGTTCAGTGTGGTTACATAGAACCCCAACCCTCATCCATATTGTAGAGATGACATGGCAGTGCAATGGCAAAATCTTTGTTCACCCTCCTGGCCTCATGTGTAAGAAGGCTTAAGACAACAGAGATCTAGGATTCTATGACATAGGTTGCTCATTTTGTCTTTGCCATAACTTTGAAGGACCACATTTGTCCAGCATGTAGAGAACAGGGTCATATCAAATCCGGAAACTACTCTCTTCATTTCCCTTGGTGAGTCTGCCAGGTTCTCGACCAGTATCTTACTCTGGTTGGTTAGAACCATAATCAGTATCTTCTCACAAGATTGTGTGCACCATGGCCTTGTCTGCAATGAAGGTGAGGTTGTGTTTTCATTTGTTCCATGTTTTGTGTCTTTGCAGTCCTTCTTTTGTGTCAAATGATTTTCTTTCAAATTGTATGCAAACTGCATTATGTTTCTTTAATTCAAATGATGGAAAGGCGTGTAATGAGCACTGTATTTTAAAGTTGTAACTTGTTGTGAAATTGACTTATCTGAATTATTCCCTATCCTTATAATGATCTTTTTTTTTTCTTTTGAAGCTTGGAATATTCTTTTCAAGAGTTTACCTTACCCTGTGTAACTATCTCCAATTTATGCTAAAAGCACATTAATCAGGATGTTTCTATCTGTCTTGATGAATGTCCTATCCATTTGATGGTTTCCCTGTTTCCTACCTGCATGACATTGTAAAAGTCACTTAGCCTCTCTGGGCTTATATTAGGTTATATCATAGTATGGGCTATGAAGTTATTATAATTATTGTTTTCACTCTAACACCACATAACTCTGAGACCTTTTATACTGAAACTTTAATTACCCCTCTTTCACAGTCTTATCTCCAAACATAATCACAATCTGAATTACTTAAGACTAAAATTCTAATATATGAGTTTTAGAGAAACACAGTACAGTCTATAACAATCAGCAGTTCTATAATTCTTGAGTCCGAGAATTCAAGATTTTCCTTTCATTAAACAGAAATAAAATAAAATATAAAAAGCAAAGAGAATAAGAAAGGGAATGATCACTAATATAAATGTAGTACTTATTTTTTCTAGATTGGTGTCCCTTGTCTTTTCAATGAAATCAATGAGGCCATTGGCCTACATTTACCTTTATTTCACCTTAGGAAACCTGCTATTTGAAGCTCAGAGCTTACATGGCTAGTTTAACTTGAATGTGACTAATATACCATATCTTTTAACAATAGTGTTTATGATCTAGCATCTGACCTGGAACCTATTTCTAAGAACATTTTTAACTTATACATAAACATTGCATAACAGGTGGTTTCTCTAAGGTCTATGAACAATGTCATTAATAATGATGGTCATAATAGCAGATCCTTCTCTCCAGTGTTTTCTGTGTGCCAGTCACTATTCTAAATATTTTATTCACATTCACTCTTTTAATTCTCTTGTGAAATGTAAAGTTCCTATTATAGAGAAATGCAACATTAACTTCCACATTGTTAAGAGATTGCAGGGAAAAAATTTAAATATGCTGTGGCTTGTGTCAAATGGATGGCCAACCTTCTCTCAATTTAAGAATACCTTTAGGGAAAATTTGAGCTTTTATACTTCTTTCATCAGTTTTTAGTCATTTTTTGACTGGAGACAATGAAGATGTTATACTAATGAAAGGCTTCAGAATTTATATTTCTCACAGACATTATATATATGCTGATCAAGTATTAACAATTTTCACATAGTATGTAGTAAAATGCTCAGACGGAGGAAGAGTTAGTGTGCTAAGGTTGGTTGAGAAACTGACATACACCAGACATTGACGTATTTGACTAGTACAAGGTCACAGAACTATAATATGGCAGAAATGTCTAATTTCAAGCTTTTAATGATTTGCCACATATGTACTGGGTTGTTACTGTTGCGTACAAACACAATGAGAAATATTTCACCAGGAAAGCAAATTGTTTAAAGGAAAAAGTTAAACTTCATCAAGCAGTGCTAATTAAAGACTGGTTTGTCTTATTTGTATAAACTTTGTATTAACCTCTATATTGTGGTATAAATTTAGTCACTGTAAGCATACTGCTCTGTAGTAGTTGGTAATCAAAAATAATGTAGAACTACAGGGTACAATAGAAATTACTGTGGTAATGTTTAAATAAACATTGAAGAACTGCAATATGTTTTAATTCTTATTCTGTGACAGGTACAAGAAAAGGATTTAAATTTCTTAAATCTTATGCAAGTTCTTTTCTTTTAAGCTAATTCAAATCCATTTGCTTTCATACCTAAGAAACTACCTTAATGTAAATACATTTAACTTTGTATTCTGGCTGAATGTAATAAATTTTAATTGATTTTAATCTCACTTGGAATGTACTATAAGCAATCCGCATATTAATGGTTCTAAACCATAAGTTTATGGTCTCATTTTCCATTGCCTAACTTCTTGTGGTCTCAGAAACTCAAGCACAGACTGAATTAAAGGCCACTGCTATCTTAGCCCTCTTATCTTTCCTGGCTTCAGGGTTCCTGTATTTCCTTTAGCTTATAAATACCCAGTGGAAAGCATATTACTATATTCATTAAAGGTCTTTGCTGCCCTTCTCTTCCTTTGTTTTTCCCACGTGACTGTCTTGCCTAGCTGGCATCACCATTCTCCATATAAGGTACCTTAATTGAGGTAGCAAAACCTGTTGTTATGAGAGTTGCCCATCTCAGAATGGATCCCATATCCTTTTTCTAAATATCTGTAGCTCTTAAGTGTTATATTCTTATTATATCTATCACATATTGATTTGTAACATTGCATTTAGTGCAGAAATTATCTTGCCTATTATCATATAGAACGCTAAGCATCATGTCTATCATATGAATGATAGTTCTTAATAAGTATCATGGGAGGAAGTCAATAAAGAAACTGGACAATAGAAAACAAACAAAAACATGACATTTGGTTCACTGTCCTTTTTCTTCCCCCTAAAGAAATAATTTACTTCTAACTGGCATAGCTAGCTTAAGGGATAGGACAACATTTGAATAATCATGATAGGATAGTGATCAACAAAAGGTTTAGAATAATAATAAGTGTGAGGCAAATGTGATAATGTCTACACTACGGAAACCAATGTAAAAGACATAAATAATAAAAAAAATTAAAAAAGAATAATAATAAATGCTCACTTACTCAACAAGTAGTAATTGGGCTCTACCATGTGTAGTCACTATGCTAGGTTAAGAGGTTAAAGGATTGGGTAAGAAATAGGCCCTTGCTTTAAAGATCTTATAATCTATTGATAAATAACCTCAATATGGTGTGATATAGCACATATCAAGCTTATTATTGTAGGTTGCATAACCTACCAAGAAAAGCACTTCTAGGTTTGATGGAGGGCATCAATGAAAAGCTTCAGAGAAGAAATGGTACTTATTGAGAATCTTGAATGATGGAGATGTATTTTCCAGGCAGATAAGGAATAGAAGATTATTTTTGACATTTGAGAAGAAGCTAGTATGTAGTTGGTAAAATACACCAAATGGTTTATGAAGAGATTGGAAATTATGGCAGGAGAAAGGCATGGAGCAGTCACTAAGCTATAAGTTCGGCTTTTGTCTGATGCAAGATGGAGAGCTACTCAAGTGTTTTAGGCAAGACAGTGACATAATTGGATTTACAATATGCCAAATATATTAAGATGGTGAGCCGAAATCAGAACCAGTAAGATTAGTTAGGATACCATAGGAAATCCTTAAGAGAATGCTGGAGTCCTGAAGCCAGGTACGGTAATGCCATGTAGAGAAAGAAACATGGCAGATTGTAGAAGCTGAGATTTGGTGATGGAAGAGGGGTAAAAGAATGGAGTTTGGCTTACATTTTTGGGTCAATTATGAAGCCAAGAATAAAGATTTGGATTCAAAAGAATATCTGTATAGAAAGAAAAGCAATTAGTTTAGTATTTGCTGGGTTTTGGCTGGTTCTGGAAAATAGAGGACTTGTCTAGCAGGCAATTACAAGTATTTTCTGTCATGAGACAAAATTCTGCAGAGATATTCAAAAGCCAATGGTTAATACATAGAGGTTAAAATCATAGAGATGTATGAATTTGTTCAATGTCATTTCTGAGAGAGGAGAGTACGAAATATAGAAGAATCATCAAGAAGAGTGAAAAAAAGAATGGTTTGAAGACAGAACCATGATAATGTTATGACCTAAGGGAAAAAAAAGAGTTATAAAGAAAATCCCATTAATTATGACAATGTGAAACATGAAAAGGAGGACTCCAACAAGGGCTTCAAGAAGTTTGCAATAACACTGGGCAACAAATTTTTACAAAAGTCATGTTACTGAAATAAAATTAGTCATTTCCTATCAATTTGTAAGTGCTCAACACAAATATAACAGTCAAATTCTAATTTTGGCTCTACTTTTTTTGTAACCTGCAATAAATTGCTGTTTACATCACAAAATGCATGCCAATAGTAATAGGCCTACGGTTAATACCTGTCAAAAATCAAGTCATAGACTACTTCTTAGATTTCTGTGCTTGTCTCTGGTACAGCTGTTCAGGAGCATCTCTGGGGAGTGTCCAGAAGTAGTCAGCCAGCATTGTAGTGGACCATTTTCCCTGGTATCTTTGTTCCATTGATGCGATATCTTGATGAAAATGTTCGCCATGTTCATCACTAACCATACCACAGTTTTCAGGAAAGAAATACAGATGGAAATGAAGGAAGTGGATCTTTAGAGACATATTGCAGCCAAGTTTCTAATACTGCATCATCATATCTTCCACTACTTCATTGTAGTTTTCTGCCCTAACATTCCCAAGACAGTTTGTAGACAGTAGGCGAAAAGTATTGCGTGCTTGTTTCGCATCACCCTGCAGCAAGTTGCTGAACCAGTCATCTTTGAAGAGCTCTCAAATCTGAGGACCAACAAAAACTCCCTCTTTAATCTTTGCTTCACTTTCAATATAAAGTAATTGTGACATCTTCTTCTAGAAGATTCCATCGTTGGAGTCTTGATCCTAGCAATTCTACATTGTTCTTGGATAAGTCCAAATCATGAACCAGGTCATTTAGTTCTTCCTGTGCTAGTCTGTGTGGGGTTGATGATGCACCACAGTGAAAATCTAGATCACTGCTTTCTGATGGAACAGGAGAACAGGTCGGCTTACCCTTGTCCTCATCAGATGAATCAAGAGAATATATTGCTGGAGGTTCTGGACTTCTGGAGTAGGAAGTCCCTCACCATGTGGAACTGGTCTCAGTGCAGACGGAATGTTTGGATAAACTATTCTCGACTCTTTTTGCTTCGTTATTCTGCTGGAAAGAGGAGGAACCAAGCAGAAGTAACAGTCTTTTATGTGGTTGTTTGGCTTTCTCCACACCATGGGGACTGCAAATGGCATTGATGGTCTTTTGCCATTGAACCACTGTGAAAGCTGTGTTGTACATGTAGCACAGCATATATGCAGGGCCCAAGGCTTGTCTTGGTCACCAGCCTTGCATCCAAAGTAAAGATAATAAGCCTTCTTCACTTGAGAAGTGATACTTTTCTTCTGGTTTGCATATGCCACTTCCCCATAAATATAGCAGAAATTGTCGATGATATTAACACACTTTTAAGGCATCACTGTTCTGTCTTGTGCCTAAATGGATAAAATCATAACAGTTCCATGGAACAGTAGCTTAAACTGTCTTGCACAAAGTCTGAAATATTTTCACTGCTCAACCTTTCCTACAGGGCTTTCTATAGTGCACTGCTGACGTCAGCTTACTTCAGAAGCCACCTGCCAGTAGTATTGCATTGCATCAGAAAGTGATGCAATCAACTCTCGATGATGTGTGCATGATGGTATTATGCAATGTGATGCAATATTACATCATTCTAGGCTGATTTAGGATGTTGTTGCAGTCCTACTGGATAAATTTACATGGTGAAACATATAAAATGAATTTATGAAACATCTTCAAAATGAGAGCTAATAAAAATTTTTTAGTGTTATATTCATGTTCAGCACACCAAGACACTACAGATTAGGGGCCTTTTTAAGTCAGTAACGATCTCAATGTCGACTAGTGTAATTAGCCAACTGACATTTAAACTGGGCAGTGTAGTTTGGGTGTGTTACTTAATATTACCACTTATTTCAATTTCAAATAGTCAGTTTACTGTCTGTGTCTGGACTAGGAACTTTTCATAAGACAGGATGTATTATTAGACATACTTGTATACAGTATAAACATATATAAATCCAGCAAGAACACATATCATGCATATAATATCTATAGACTTGTGAATATTTGCAAATACTTGTGAAAGTTTTACTGACAAACTCTCTCTATGAAGAACTCATAATTCAATTAGGAAACCGCTATTCATTTCCACATGGCATGGTAATTTTGTGTATATGTGTGTATGTGTGTATAAATGTATATAAATTATATTTAATTCATATAGGAAGCAGTATAGATAAAATCTAACTGGCATCCAAAAGTGAATGATTTCTGTCCTTCACACAATTGAACTTATCTGTGACAACAGTCAATCTTTCTAAGGTAGCTCTCCAGAGACCAGAGATTTTCATACAAAGGAGAGCCAGAGAAGTCTTCATGTGCCACTAACTGATCAGATTGTTATTTATTCCTGTCATTTTCCATTCCCTTCACTGCTACAGACCGTATAATAAGCTGGCAGACAGTTCTGCATTTATCACTCCTCCATCTATAAGAAAAAGATCATAATTTAGTGTAACTCATGTAACTGCTATGATGAATGTCACAAGGGGTTTAGAAGGCTCTGTCTCACTGATTCCAACATTCGCATAGGTCCAAACACCCAGTCTTTTCTCAGACATCTCTAAGTGATTCTCATATTTTGTTACGCAATGAGTCAAGTCTGTACAGTGTACATGGAAGCTATAATCCATCTCTATTTGAAAGCCGTAGATCTGGTTATTTATTTCAATGGTATATGAGGTTTTATTTCATTTGTGGATAAATTTCACCTACTCTTTGGAGGTGGAAGAAACTCGCAGCTAAAGCTTGTGAAATGCCATTATTTCAGTGCAACTCGATTATTCTTACTATTCCTCGATACTTTTTATATTCTAATTGCTATTCAGAGCTTTTAGAAGATGTACACAATCAATCGCCCACTATGTGTGCTTCTCCAGTTATAATTTTTAAGGTCAACATGGTCAACATGTACAAATTATAGGTACCAATCTGATTCTTTAGCTGTGGTAATTGGATTCTCCATGTAATTACAGGTGGTAATGACATTTTAAGCACCTTTTACAGGTGCTGGGAGAGAATTTTATTTTTTTTTTATGTGAAGCAGCATTAAGAAAGTCTAAGTTCCTGGAGTAATGCCAGACTACAGAGGTGCCTTTCAAAGGTAAATAGCAGTTTTCATTAGAGTATAATTACAACTCTGACCACCCACACTGTTTTTTGTCACATCAGCCACCCCAGGACAAGAAAATCCCAAGAGAAGAGTTAGTGTTTGGGACTTGAAATGACAGGCAATTAAATAGCTGTTGATTATCAAACAACATTCATAGATATTGGGTCAGAATCTGATGCAGTTTGGGTTGCATAGACCTCCTTGGGTATCAAGAATAGGTTACTGCCCAACTGCAAAACAAAAAAAAATTCCAATTCAGTTCATTCTGTATGATCAGGCATATTTGAGAACAAAATACACAGCCCAATGTGTGTGTGTGTGTGTGTGTGTGTGTGTGTGTGTATGTGTTTCAGTCACTCTTGAGCAAAGTAGCTGATCTGATGTTTTATCTACTTGTGCACTGACAGTTACATTAATGATGGTTCATTAGAGATGTTTTGCCCTGTTGTTTGGTTCGTGTGTGAAAGCCAACTTGGTCAATGTATTTACTGAGAACTCTGAAGGGGCAGGACCTGTGCTAGGATCTGAAGTGGAGGCTGTAAAGAAAGAAAGATTTGATTTTGCCCTCCAGAAACTAGCCCCGCCAGTTCATGTTACATGACTTCACTGAACTTCTTTACCTTAATAAAAGGAGGGGATGGTGGTGAGAATACCATACAATGGTTGTTTGTGTTTGGGATTAAGGACATAGAATAATTTTAAGGATAGAATACATGTGTAGTATAAAGGATGTGCCTAGCAAATATCAGGCAGCTGATAATGAGAACAACTGTTGTTATTAAGAAAATAACGTAGTTGGAAAAGACAGACACAGCTGCTGGTGTTTACATACCAACCTAAAATAATGTGCAGTGTAATATAGAGAAGACAAGTGGGCAATATTTCTAGGATGAAGTATAAAAAGAATCAAACATGCATATCTACAATGAGAATTGTTGAATTTGTTGAGGATGCTCTGATAAATGTGAAAGACACTCATTTAATGCATTTTTAATTTTGAATTCTAAGTGCAAATTTTGCTGGACTCATTTCTTAGTGTAATGGGAAAATATACACCCAGCTTGTCATGCCCTTTCGCTTCATTACTTATGTATCTTTTTTCCCTCTGGTAAATGTCAAACATTAAAATCGAAAATATAGTACAGTTGGTATTTGAGATACAGCTAGGCATGATTCTGTGTGTCTGAGGGAGGCACTGCTGTTCTTTAGTTCAGCTTGCCCCTTTTCCACATGTTTCAACAGGTCTGATTCCCTGTGCAGGTAATATAGGCTGTCCTTGTCTGAGGGTGGTAATGCAATCCCTTGACACAAGTGAGATTAAGGAATATTTGACCTGCATGGCAGGGAACTGATGGTACTTCTGTCGACATACTCATCTTTTATGGGAGAGTTTCAATTCCCCAATCAATGACTGTTCTTGTCTTATGCCTTTCATAACAAGAAAGGTTAGCAGAAAAGGGGAGACCTGTGAGTGTCAGTCACTTTCAGAGAATTCCTATGACACAGTAGGTACAGCAAACACAGATTGAAGGTAATGCTAATTTTTCCTGCATTTAATAAAGATTGAATTACATAATAATGACTGAGAAGTTACTCAATTTCATCTTTTAAATACTTCAGTCTTTTCAAGTATTTAGTCAGATTTCTGGTGCTGCTTTTTAGGCAGTTGTGCACACTGCTAGCTATCTGTGGTCTGCAAATGTTCGTAGTATTGTCCTACGCAAAAATAAGATCAGTAAACAATAATAAACGTCAGGCTGAATATTAGCATTGCAAAGGAATCCTCCATACTTACTGACTTTCCCCAGATAATTCATGGAGTTACCTCTGATCTCTTCCTATTTATAGTACCTCTAGTGATAGCTTTTACTTTTACTTCCCTTGATTTGGGATTACTGAGGTAACACTAAGAGAAAATACAAGCTCAGGAACTAATGCTTTTGGTCTTACTGGTAAGGGACTTAAATATCTGGTCCCTTTCACTGCGTTGGGTTCTTCTCTCGGAACAGGAATAACAACATTAACGTACACTTTACAGAGTGAAGGTCAAGGGTGAATTAAGTCAAGCCTGTCATTTCTTACATTTGGTGTCAACCTAAAAATCCAGAAGGATGTTTAAAAAGACAATGCACACTGCTTTGAGATAAAAGAATTGCAATTTGGCATATAATACAAATTTAGATCGAAAACATAAAACATGTCCTGAGGAAGGACAAAGTCAGGGAGTTTTATATGGGGAAAAGAGGAAAATAAAGAAACTGGTAAAAAAAAAAAAATAGTTGATTAGTGTTCATGAACTTAAGGGGTAAAACAGGAATTGACTGATTGTATCCATAATCAATTTTTGTGATTCTAAAGTGATTGCTTTTGGCCCAGTCCAAAGTTCTTTGGCATAATTCAAAGATCTTTGATCGAGTTCAAATGAGACAGATAATGCAAATTTTCTGTAATGGCTGAATGGCTTCCTTTTTAAAATGGCTCTACAATATCAGATTTTTACACTGTCAAATCAGCTAAATTGTGTTCTGCAGATGAAACCACCAATCATCTTTTGATTGTAACTTTTATAACAATCAAAGACATGCTAGATATCCTAGACACAATGAGGACGACAAAAATATTATCTAATTCATGATTTTTGCCTCAAAGCGGTTTTTAATACCTTTAAGAACTCTAGTCCAAATGAAGTAACCAAAGATAATTCTAAATTTTGTTAATAAAGTGATGTATCTTCTATGTCAGCATTGTATGGAGGTAAATACATTGTCAGAGTTCAGGAAATGTGTAAATAGTGTCTTTGGACTAATGGATAGATATAAGGCAGAATACAGCAGAGAATGATTATTTAGAAGAAGAGGAACATGAATTTTGTTAACTAAGGTCTGAACCAACTCTAGAGGCCTCTGAGCACTGACCTACAGGGCTTAGAGTTAATACAGTAAGAATTCTGAGTCTGTAAAGACTTCTGAGTAGGAAAGTGTAGTGCTGGGAATGGAGTATTATAGCTGCGATCTTGTGTCTTCCAAATGAGGAAAACATTACCTAATTTTGTTTTCTAATAATTAGACTTGACCTCTATCTACAAAGGTAGCAAGAAATATTATCTTTGTAGATTTGGGGGTCGAGGCAGTGTAGTGCCAGCAAAGCACAGGACAGGTTCTCTATGGATCTGGGGAGATAGGTAAAGGAGAGTCCTAGAGCCCTCAGTGGCTTTTTCAGGATTTTAATGATCTTTCTACACCATTTGTAGTGAGGCAACCAGATGCAGGGCAGGCAGAGGGTGGGGGGCCAGGAGGCTGGCAGGCCTCCTAAGCCCCAGAGAATATTTACTCTTTTGGCTTTCGCTGACGTTCTCTCATGGTTTCCCTCTCATAGCTGTGGTGCTGTCCTTTGTGAGGCTGCCCTTATATGCTCAGTCTCTTGGCTCAGGTGTGCCCACTTATGGATGCCCACCATCAGGCACGCGTACAGCTAGCCCACACTCCCAAGCACCTCCTGCATTCAAGGCCACAAGTGATAGCCACAGAGGCCAATGGTGCAAAAGCCTGAGCAATCTTCATTTACCCTACAGGATCCTCCCTGAGAGTCATGTATGCTTGTAGCTTTCTAGCCTATCATCATTAGTGCTTGTTCCTGGTCTCCTCTTATTCATTTCTATGTGGTACTTTCAAAGCAGCTTGCCATACTCCTGCTGTTCCAAGCGGGAAGACAAGCAGTTCCTCTGTCTCCAACAATGTAGTTGGTGTTTTTTGTTGTTGGTGGTGTTTTTTTCAGCAAGGCTGAAAATATATTCAATTATGGATCCTTTTGCCATCTCGGGGGCAATGTGTGGGAAAGGGAAACAGCTCCACATCACTCGAGTAACCTGGCAACTTTGACCCCTTGCCGGCACTGCGTCCGCTTCATTACTGAGCCAGTCCTGCTTCCTTTGCCTTAAGTGTTAACCTTCTTCGATTAGCTTATTCTCAAAAAAAGCAAAACAAAAATATAAAACACAAAACAAAACCCTGGAATGTACTCAGGATTTTCTGAATTTCTGCTTATGACCCTGCTTTATGGAAATCATTGGTAACCTAAAGACCCAAGCTGAACACTTTGCAAAGGCTTCTGGGATTGGGCATAAAACCTACCTTTAATTATATTCCTTCTCAAGTATAAGAGAAAATAAAGTAAAATTAACATCTCAATAATTACTCTTTCACAGGTGTTTAACCAAGTTAATTCTTGTTCAGCAGGATGCTTTGGATGAGGAGCAACCTGGAAACTAAGTTTAAAGGCAGTGGCAATAAGCCACAGGTGACTACTGAGAATGCGCCTAAGTAAAGAAAGAGACTTTCTGTAAAATAAACTAATGAGATACACCAGCTGGGAGAGAGGGCCATGTTGCAATGCTGTCAAAGGTTGGGTCAGACAAATTTTTAAGTTCTTTAACATTAGACACCAAGGTAATACTCTTATTAGGAGATCTTGTATAAAAAAGCGTCTGACATCCAATCTCCTTGTTATTTCACTTTCCTCCTCTCCCCACAGCGATTCCTGCTGTGAGATTGTCAAACAAACATGTAAGACCTAGTGCAGAGCTTGTAGCCTGGAGCAGTAGAGAGCAATTTCTAACAATCTTTGCTGCTTCCATATGGGAGTTGCAACAATTAGTTTCTTTTTCCTCAGACAACTTCTTATTTAGCATGGAAAAGAAGTGGCAGTATGTTAAAATAGCTGAAAGGAGACAACTTAGATAACAGGGCCTATAACGTTGAGCTTTGGAGATGCACAGAATGTAGATAATAAGAAAAATTGTAGGGAAAACCAGCATCAGTTGAATTTGGAATTGGATGTAGGTGGGATCGGGAAAAAATTGCTAACTACAAAATCACAAAGAGTGATACAGAGTTTGGGATGTAAAAGATTACTGGGAGAGTATAAAGAGAACTAGAAAAGATAGGATATTTATTCCAGTCACCATAATGTCTTCAGTAATAAAAAATTGAACCCTAATTGATAAAGGATCTTAACATTCTCTTGATTGAATTAATGTACTTAAACTCATGCTGTGTCTGTAAATGAGTCTTATATGTCTTGTAGTTACAACTGTTCTCACTTTTTGATAGGACTGGGAAGAAACAGAAACCAGGAAAGTGGGTCATTAGTGTACTGATGCATCAGTTTGCTGAGTCAGATTTGGGAGGTAGAAAATTTTGTGGGGAGTTAACCATGAGGGCTCTCCCCTAACATTGCACTCTTCTGTCTGTGCACATATTGCCTTGGACTTATCAAGATCCTTTGAAGTTAGTAATGGTCTTACTTTGACCAAAGAAATGTGAGAAGTACCAGAAAGGCCTACATTCCTGTCCAGGAAGAGAATATTTGGCAATGAGGTAATGCATGCTCTGAACCTTCCAGATGATGGAAGTTTATGTTGTGAGATGAGGACTGTGAACCAGGATCTACAATGAGCAGACTCGTTGGCTCACATTATATATACATATACAGTAAACGTGAGGAAAAGTCTTTTGTGTCTGACCACTCTAAGATTTGGGGGGAATGAGTGTGGGTGTATTTCTGGAGCATGGAGTAACCCATCCTGACTTTACAGGCTATCTGTATAATTTGTCTTTATGTTTGGACCTCCCCAAATCTATTTTTTTAATAGTTAGAAATATAAAACTACAATAAAACCAAATGCTATCAAATATAAGAACAAGCCCAGAATATGTGGGACATTTCAAGAATAACACCCAAATATCCTAATATGAACTTTCATAGAGAAAGAGTAGAAAAAATTACCAAATATTAAGTTCAATTTTAATATAAAAAGTCAGAATTTGTGTTAAACTTCAAATATACATCATGTATGGTCTGCCCATTATCTGCAAGTTAAAAGCATTTCAGAGAAAATATAAGAACATAATTGTAGTTTCTACTGACCACTTGCCTTTTCTACAAAGAATTATAATAAATTGTGTATGACATTAGGAAGAAGGGGTTATTGAGGAAGTATCTAAATGGTACAGAATTAATTATCACTAGTAATATCACAGGAAACTGACTACTTTTGTACCATTATATTTTAAAGTGGATTTACTATTTGCTGTGTAGGGGAGCAAAAATCTGCCACCCCAAATTATGTCATCTGGCAACCGACTGGTTTCATGTGAGAGTCTCTGAAGCCTGGATGGGAGTTGCTTTTATTTATTTACTTTTAAATTTATACACACATAAAGCACACTTGTATGCTTTCTCCTTTTATGTGTATTCCCCATAAAATTGCCACCACCAATTCACTATGGTGAACCATCACCATAGACCCTTGTGCTCTTCTCTCCCCTGTTTTGGTCCCTTTTTCTCCCTCTCCCTAAAAGAGACATTTACATCTATATGTAAAAGCAACTTCCACCCAGTCTTCAGAGTCTCTCACATGAAACCTGGGTTGCCAGAGATCTGGCATCTGTAAAGGTGAAACTCTCTCCCTAAAGTTTGTCTTCCTTACTGTGTCTTAAAGACCTAATCTTATCCCTTTTTATTGGACAAGATAGAAGTTATATCTGCATATGTTTATTTTTGTGTCTTCTTGGCCCCTTTCTACCTAATCTCTGCGCCCACCCCCATCTCTCTGCCCCCAACCTCTCTTCTCTTAGCCGAGTAATTTGTGATGACTTCTGAAGCTATGTGGTCAGTTACTCAGCATGATGGATCTCTCACATGTTTACAGGAGGTACACATTTTACTACTAAACTTTTTTGGACTTGTTTTCACTTTTCAATCTATCTGTTTGGTATTTGTCAGCCTAGAAAAACCGAGAGGTTACAGGATGGTATCCTTAGTACCCCAAGACCTGAGAATTTTTTAATGAGAACACTTAAAAATGCTTTTCTCCTAGATTTGTGAACTTCTTACTCTTTTGTAAAACCAAAATATATTTTAAAAAATAATGTGGTACTTTCTGGAACTTAGGAACATCAGCAGGAAAACTGATGTAAGTGTAGCTTAGGGTAAATTGAATTCAGGGTGAAATTAACTTCCTTTGTATGGACCATTTCATTCAAAATGTTAAGTAGTTAAGAAAAATTTAAAAGGCTTCTCAAGGATTTGTTATTGAAACAACTTTGCTATTTAATATGTAACAGATAATCCTGAGTGATATTTGAGATACCAAGAGAACATGAACTCTCAACATGAAACCACGCAACTATTGGCTCACACATAAACTTCTTTATAGACATTGAGAACAGGGACAGAGTTCTCTGGGTCTAGTAAATTAGATCAAGCAAAACATGATATATGATTTCTTGGAATCGAAAATCTATGTTTCAAATTTCTTTAAATTCCAGAGATAAGTCTTTTAGACTAACACCAAAAAGAAAAGTGAAAGACTTTTCTGAGCCTAGAATCCAAGGATAGTCAGAGGCAGGAAGAAGGCACAGAAGCCATACCTTGGAGGTAGGGAAATTAGTAATCATTTATTTGAATATTAATAATCATTTATATTTAATGCATATTAAAAAAAGGAACTTAAACAGTAAACTTCGAAACTGGTCCCCTTCCATCATTCCTTTATAGTGAATGAGCTATGGCGTTGTAGCTTGGAGCAGCAAAAAAAGTTGCAGATTACTTGATAACAACTTGATATTTCAATTTTTATGGGTAGGTTCTAGAGGTCATCTATGCCAAGAGATACATAAAGTTCCCTCATCATTCCTCATCTTGTCAAATTGTAACGGGGTTGAGACTGAAGTCTGGTATGTGTGGTGCTCCCTGGAGGGGGTTGCTGATGAGGATAGCTAGCCCCAGGGAAAAATGCTAAAAGGTTTTACAGTTTGGGGTGGAGACTCTGATAGGAAATAAAAGGGACTGAAGAAGAAAGTCAGTGGCCATGATGTAGAAGAGGAAATCAGCTGACAGGAGCTTATGAGCCACCAGGATGTAGAGTTTTGGATTGAGCGTTTTGGGAATCTTCAGTGATTTGGGGGCCAGTGACTTTGGAGGCTTTGTAAGTAGCCAAGCTACAGAAACTGCTCCTGGTTTTGTTTTTACTGCAGCTGAAGAAAGAAGGCAAAAGCTCGGAGCAGGTGCCTTCCTAAAATGCATCAGTGCAGTCTGTTGGGCCGTCTGGCCGCTGTAGTTGCTGTTTTCAGTTTTGTTGGACTGGTGCTATGCGGGGAACCATGGCAGCTCTGGGATCATTTCCAGTTGTGTCCTTTGTCATCTTTGTGAGTTGGAACCTGGCCTGCAGTCTGGTTATTGCACGTCTGCAGAGGCAGGAAGACGCCATCTTGGACAAGTGGACTGTTGTTTGGAAGAGGAGCTCCACGTTCGCAGTGGCAGGAAGACGCTGCCTTCGTTGTTTCTTCTTTGGGACTTAAAAGACTGGACATTGCTTTAAGTAAGGTAAACAGCCATAGTATGGTCTCAATAATGCTTTGTTTTTCCCTGTTTGTTAAATAAATCTCATTGTTATTATTCCCTAAGCCTGAGTAGTCTTGCAATTGTGCGCGCGGGTACAGAACTAAGATAGCGACCTGTAAGCAGTTTGGGCAGCGCCCTTGACTGGTTTTAATGCCCTGTCTGCCCTGTCAAAATCAGATTGGGAGAGGCACAATGAACTTGAAGAAAGGAATCTCAGAAGTTACACGTTTGAAATTTCTCTAGGTTTAAAAAAAATCCATTCTAACTTTGGCTTGAGGTATTTTTTTGAATCATGCGACATGCCGTATAGCTGGTGGCCATTAAAATCTCTTAGGAATCTGCTAACTAACTGATTTGTTTATTTTACTTTACCTCAAACCAATGAGTTACTGCTACAAGATCAAATGGATTCTATTCCATAACAATGGAGTAGGAACAGTAGCATGTTCAGTGAGATAAGGGACTGAAGTAATTTGGGTTTTTTGCTTGTTTGTTTGTTTCTTGGAGTGGTCCTTTAGGTATTATTTCTCAACAGTGTGACTCCAGACATTTGTACAAAACATTCCTTCATGTTCAGAATTGCTCTATGTGTTGCGTGCCTGAACTTCACTCTGCAAACTCCTTTGTCATCTGCAAAGATCAAAAGCACTTCTATATGATTCCAAATGCTCTTGGGTTGGGGATAGTATTCGACTGGCTAGAAAATTAATTTATTCACATACATTTATAATACCCAAAACACTGAGTCAAAAAAATGCACCAGAAAGTTGCGCAAAATATGGACTATGTCCAGCATTCCAGAAAATTGAAAAAATACACCAAATAACAATCACATTATTACTGAATTAAAAAAAAATTCCTCAGAACATACTCATTGCTGCTGTAAGCTTATTTGTCAATTCCTGCCACAAGCATCATTTAGAATGCCAAGTATGTCTTTTAGAAAAAGCAACAGTTCACCCTTTTCTGTTTCTGATGTGCTGCACAGTAATAATGTGATGACAGAACGTATAGAGTGAGTGTATACTCATGATTGTATCTTGGTTCACAAATTATATTTTTTATTGCTTAATAGGTAAGCACATTTGGACTAAGGAGCAAACTGCTCTAGTTTTATAGTAATTGATGCGCCATCCTTGCCTTGATTTCCTGAGGGCCTGGGCCATCATAGGATGACTGCACAGTGTGACTTCTGCATATAAATCACAGTCTGCCACCTGTTATTTAATAGCTAACCGTGCTGATTCAGTAACAGTAAGATTCTGCAAAATTGTTCCCTCCAGCCCTGGGTGTTCCCCATAGAGGTAATTGTCTAGAAAATAGATTTCTAAAACAAAGAACAAGAAGTTACAGACCTAAGAACATCTTTTAATGTCTTAAAAGTTAACTTTCAGCTGTGCTGATATGTCTAATTCTTTAGAATTATTCGTGTAAATTTTCATCACAAATAAATGAATTTACATAATTTGTTTTCAGCTAAAGAACTCTGAAATACCCACTAGGCATCCATCATGATTGCAGCGGCTATTGGTTACTCAGACTTCATTTTTTTTTTTTTTTCTTCTCCAGCATGTTTGTCAGCGGCCAAGTCATATATTATATACAAGAAAAACTCCATTGCAAAACCAATTTGCTAAGGGGCTTGTAAAACCCAGCTTTAAAAAGATGCTGAAGCATCAAAGTAAAGGAACAAAGAACCAGATATTTTGATAAGTTTCTCAAGGTCACACACATTACTAATTCATCAAATATCTCTTTCTGCTAAAGTTATTTGAAAAGCAAACAACCTGTTCTGTGCAGATGTTGTACTTAATAACTCTAATGCTTCAAGAAAAAAGACAGTGATGGAACAAACAGAATTTTCTACTATTGTAACAATGTCTTCTATGGCTTGAAAAACACTAACATCATTGATAAATACTTTAGGTATTCTTAATAAAATCTAAGAAATTTTGACTTGTAGTAGCCTTGGTTGATTCTCTCTTATGTCAGTTATTTTGCTGATTTAGAGGACAAACCATTACAAATTCTAATTATAAAGAAGATTGAACTTTCTTGATTGTGCTGATTATCTTTACCTTAGAAATAGAAGTTGTTCAATTTATGCCTTTATATAGATTAGTCATGACTGATCTGGCACCTAAAATGGAAAGTGAAACTGGTTTGGGGGCAGGGAATGGCTGAATAGCTATCAATATTACCACTTCTTCATTGACTAGTTTTCAGATTTTAGCCATGGGACTTCTCTTTGAGAAGATTTGTAAAATGAAGTCTGAGAAATTAATATTTCCAAATCTCCTCTAGTTCTAAAGTTTACAGTTATTCTCACTACATGTATTTGATATATATCATAGTCGTTCTACTCCCTAGATATAAGAAAACTGTGGTAGATGTTCTGGCCAAGAAATGACTTCTAAAAAGAAGTTAGCATACCTTTCTAGGTAGAGTTCATCCTTTTTTTTTTTTTTTAATAAATATATATTTTTATT
>PVIJ01007996.1:0-77729 GCA_004024925.1 Scalopus aquaticus | reverse complement strand
GCAGAGCTGGGCCTCGGAAAGTTGTCTCGGCCACCCCCGGCGTCGGAGGGGGCACCGAGAAAGAGCCCAAACCGCAGTGCCCAGAAAGCGGGCAGCTCCCCCGCACCCACGCCCCGCTGCCCCAAGAAGGGCCCGACACGAGGCTCGGGGCAGCTGAGGAAGAGCGGCCCCCACGACGGGCAGAGGACGCCCCGTGACGAGCGCCCCAGGCCCGGGGAAAAGCCCCAAGGAAAGGCTCCTTCGGCCCTGCCAACGCGACCCCCGCGAAGCCCCCGCAGGCCCGAGCTGGCGCCGAGGGCCAGGGCAGCCGCTCCCCAACATGGCTGGGGGAAGCGGCCCACGGAAAATGCCTCCCCTGGCTGAGACCAGCCCGAGCAAGCGGGCCACGCAGCCGAGCGGGCGGCACCGCCCCGCACCCCCGGCGGGTGCACCAGGCGAGAGACCCCTCGGGGGCAGAGAAGCCCTCCGGGGTGCTGAACTCCTCACCTGCTGCAGACAGCCTGAGCCGCTCACAAAATGGTAGCGAGGCTGCGGGGCCCCGGGTGGGAGGCTGGAAGGGCGCTCGCTGGGCCTCCCAGGAAAGGCGCCCTCTAGGGAGCGGGAGCGGGAGCCGTTGCGGGGCGGGGTGTCTCCCGGGAGCGCCTGCTGTGCTCCTGCCTAAGGGGCTCGGGGAAGCGGCAGCCACACTGGCCTGCCACACTGGAGCCGGCCGGGTGCGGAGCCTGTGCTGGGCAGCCGGGCGCCCCGCACCGGCCCGCTGTGCCCGCAACCCAGCCGCGGGAGGCCCATCTTGCCCCTTCCGCGCTCTCTGGCGTCCTCTACAGACAAACTTCAAGAACAACCACCACAAGAAACTAAAGGAATGGAACATTTTCTTTTTTAAAATTTATATGTGTCTTACACCATTATTCATTTGTTTTACAGTGTTTGTTTTCTCTTCTCAGGTGTAGACCTCATAGAATTTCACAAAGGTCAAAAGGGTGAATTTGGAGCTGAGATGCGTTATAACTGGCACACTTCATTCACATATTAAAAGAGGAAAATCATAAGATCATCCCAATGAATAAAGAGGACACATGGGATCAAAAACAACAATTATTCCTGATGAAATATTTAGAAGCATTTGTTAAGAAGAGTGTCCTCCAGAAGCCACGGGACACATTATGGGTAGGGGAAACCTGAGAAATATTCCCTGAAAACACAAAGCCACAAACGGCTGCCCACTGGCCTTGCTCACAGGTCCCCCCACACTACAGGAATTCCTACCTTGCACCTTCAGAGAGCTAATACGGCTGACCCCACAGAGTCAGGGCCAGAGGCTGCCATTATGGACAAGGCCTGAGAGCCTTATTCAGAGAGTCATCTACTAGTGACAATTGTTTGGGACTACCGATTGCTGGGACCTCCAGCCAGTGTCTCCCCCTCCTTTGCTGATGACCTGCTGCTGTTCAGATCAACTGTCCGCGTGAGGTCACTGGCTTCAAGGCTGCTGGGGAGCTGAGGATCTGGGCCAGAGAGTTCCAGTGAAAACATCCCAAAGCTCATTGTTGCTACCGTGATACAGCCATTCTTTCTTGAATCGGCACTCTGCAGCTTGTTGCAAGCATTTGGGTAATCCCTGGACTGCTGAAAACCTTGGACATGCCTTGCCAGTGTCCTCACTGGTTTTCTCAGGAGTGGGTTTTCCGGCCCTTCCTGCACCCACCCACAAGTGCCTCTTCACAGATGCCACTGTTTCCACTGAGAGTTAGTCCAGTGAACCAGACTGGAAGTTAACCTGTTCCTGGTTTTGTTCTGGAAGAAGGGAATAAGGCAGGGTCTGCCCGTTGTGAATAGCTACCTCCAACCCAGGCCTCACCTGCCTCTTCTCTAGCCAGCTGGTCTCAGTGCAAGCCACCTGAGGATACCTGGGAGATTCAGAGAGCATATTCATTTTTTATTTCGTGTAACGATTTGCTGAAATTCAGTGGCTTAACACCAGTTACCCCAAATGGTGTAAAACAACCCCCATTTGGTATTTGTTATTGGGAGTTCTGTAGTGCACAAGTCTGAACGGTGATGTGTGTGTGTGTAGAAGAACTGGGGTATAGACCACAGTTGTGGGAGGTGAGAGGATTCACCAGAGACAGAATGGGGAGCAGAACAGGCGGATATACAGAAATCCACTGCTGAGGGGAGCAGCAGGCAAGCCAGGAGAGGTCTGCTGCACCATGTGGGTTACCTCCCTGGCCGGGGATTAAACACAGGCTGTAATGGTGATAGTGCTGAGAATTAAATCCTACGCCAACAGGGAAGCCCAAATCTGGATGGTTTTGATGTGATTCTCTGCTTTGGGTCTTTACGGGCTGAAATCAGGATTTTGGCCACCCTGTGTTCTCATATGGAAGATGGAACATGGACTGTGCTTTTAATTCATTGTGGGGTGGTAGTGGGCAGTGGCACTGAATTTCTTTATTTCCTGCTGGTTGTTAGTTAGGGCTCATTCACCCTTTCCAGGCCATTACCATGGCCTTTTCATGGGGACCTCTCCATTTTCCAGCCAGCAACCACACAGCATCGGGTGCTCCCATTAATGCTGCTGCGTGAGTGTTACCGGGACCTAGCCACCTCAGTGGTGGTGGCTGGCAGCAGCAGTGGTGCTCCTTCACCCTGCTGCTCCACCACATGTGTGTTGCAGCAGGTACTCCTCAGAACCCTTTTATGTTAACAGTGTATTCCTGGAATGGACCAATCAGGTGTGAGCTATGAGCTGATTGGTGCTAAATGGTCCAATCAGCCACAGGATTGAAAAATGATCGACTCAGACTTGTGGGTGGGACACCCTGAAAGAGGATATAAGCCAGGGTCAGAGGGAGCTGAGATTCAAAGACCGTTCCAGCCTCCCAAACAGGATTCCAGCCTCTGAAGGAAGAAGAAAGAATGGGAAAACTCTGCTCCTGGCCTCCAAAGAAGAAAGAAGAAAAGAGGCATCCAGCAGCCAACTTCCAAGGAGAGAAGAAAAGCTGAAGACTGGAGGTCCAGTCTCTGACATTGGCTGAAAGGAGCACCAAAGGCCCTGGGCCGGGTGTTTGAAAGAGCTGTTGGTTGTCGGTATAGACCAACTAACTCACAAAGAGCTGTTAACACTTGGTGTTCTGAGGGTCCAGTAGTGCCTGTCACGACTGGCCAGTGCTATCCAGCAATCCTGGTGACCTGTGGTGACCATCACTGATGCTATCTGGGTGAGATAGCCGTCTACTTGTGCATACAGTAAGCTCTTTGTTTCCCTTGATTGTAAAATAATCCCCATGGTGGTTGTTCCTAGAGCCTGAGGTCTCCTCTTACAATTGTGCGTGCAGGTGAGAACCCACAAACAGTGACCTGTCCTCTTATTGGGCACTATCCTTTGTTAGGCTATAGCCCACAGGCCCCCTAATTTGTGGGTATTATATTGCTATAGCCCTTGGTTTTGGTTTTTGGCCTTTTGGGGCTTTTGGGCGGCTCTCTAGTCTGAGTCCAGGCTGTTCCATCCTTCCATCCAGCCTCCTGCCTGTTGCCTCTGACCACCTCTGTTTCATGATCAAGTGATCTTAACCTTAGTGGCATCTGCAATATCACTTTTGTCCTGTAATTTAATGGTAAGCGTGACACCACATGATAAAGGTCTTGGGACCATCTTAGAATTCTCCCAAGAAACAGATAGAGGATAAAGGAGCAGGAAGGAGTTTGGGGGAACTTCCTCATGCAAAGTACTCTGACCTCAGCACCTGCTGGAGTCTCATCTTGTCAAGAATATCGCCGTTTGATAATGGGGCAGCTCTGCATTCCCAGTACTGTTACTTGAAGGGTTAGAAAGCACCCAGGGTGGGATGAGCAGCTCACGTGGCAGGGGGACTTGCTGCCCCATGGCCCAGTGCTCAGTCTCGACCAAGGCTCTTGGTAAGCCAAGTGCTTCTTGATGGATCAGTGTTTTCAGTGGTTCTGGGGAGTACCCTACTCTGCCATTTCTAGCAATATTACTCAATTCTGTGAGTGGTGTTTGGAAGTTTCAATCCTTAGGTTAACATTTTAAGCTGTTTAACATTTTTTCCCTGAAAGGAAGAACATATCACAAGAAAGACAAAACCAGAAATTTTTCTAGTATTAAGGAACTTGTGAAAATCAATAAAATGATTTATTTTATATATGCAAAGCCCAAATCTTTGTACATGTAAATTTTTGCAAATTAATACAAACATAACAATACTGCTCCATATAAACCTTTGTATAAACATTAAAGGAAATATATACATGATTTTTTTCTTTTGGTGCTTCCAAAGCACAGAAGGTACAAGTCCACCTGAAGACTTTCTGTCATCACACACAAGAACAAATGTCAGGGGTGGGGTGACCTCAGGTTGCACTTGTAATGTCTCTAGACAAAATAGAAGAGAGTTGGAGGTAGATCTTTTGGTCCCCTCCCACAGAGAAATAAGTTACCCCAATAGCAGCTTTCTTACTCTTTGATTCAGACTATCCTGAATATTACACGGTTTAAAAGGCACAACTAGGAACTGTTGAAACTTTGTTCGGCACATGCAAGATGACCGACTGAATTCTGTACACCTACTTTTTTCTGCAGGACATAGCCCTGGAAATGCCCAGAAGAGCAAAGTTCGAAGAGTGCATGCTTATCACCTGTGCTAGGGGCATCAGCGTTCATTGAACCAACCTGCTGAATTAATAACATAGCCATCACCTTCCTCGACTGGGAAAAGAAACAACAAAACAACAATTGATACTTTCAAAAAAGACTTCTAGGGCAAAAGCCCAGATTTTACTGCCAGAGAATCATAAAATCAAAAATTCCACAGCTTTCTTGTGGCCTCTGGAAGGCAAGTCCCTTGACTGAAATATTCCAGGAAGCTTCAACAACATTCCACTCCATCCTATAGCACAGACAACTTGTCTTTTTTCTCCTTGGTCTTTATGTTAACACGATGATCTGCTGTTGATGTGATTAACATTGTTGGAAAGGTAGTGGGAATCTATTTTGTCTAGTAGTTTCTCAAGGTACTGAATTAAAACTCGTCTTTTAAACCTAAAAGTAATGAGAGATTTTATTAATCAAAAGATGCTTAAAGCGCTTAGGATGTGCAAAGCACTGTGTGAGGTACGAAGTAGAATTGACCATCTACCTGGGAATAAAAAAAATATGTCCTCAGGAAACACAGGGCTTGGCAAATACTATGCTTACCAAGGACCCAAGCCCACCTCAGACTGGTGAGCCTAGAAGGTGCCATAGATTTGGATGGATGAGTTTGACTCAGAGCCTATCAGCCAAAAGGCCTTGGGAGACAGCCTTAACTGCGAGGGAGGGCCGGAGTGTGAGAAAAGCAAGGCCGAGCCTATTCTCCCCATGTCCTGCTTCAGGCCTATCACTGTACGGTTCTCTTTACACTCACCTCGCAGCTTCCTTGATGGTAAATTCAACAAATTGTTTCTTCACTGCAAGAGATCCTTGCACTCCTTCAAGCAAAATGAAAATCCTTTCATACTCTGGAGATATGAAAAGAAAACTTCAGAATTTTCAAAAAATAATGAATTGGAAATAAAATTCAATCTTCATACATCCTTGGGAATCATTCTTTATAGGTGGAAAGTTAGATATAGTTTGGATTTTAAATACTCAAATCAAGACATCTGCACATATCTACTAAGGAAACGCTTTAAGCACTAATTGAATGTGGTAGGTTAAATAATGGACCCCAAAGTTGTCCTTGTCCCAACCTCTGAAACCCATGAATATGTTATCTTCTATGAGAAAAGGAACTTTATTTTGCAGGTGTAATTAAATCATATGAAGTCATAGATCTTTCAGATGGGAAGTTATCCAGGTTTATGCTTGTAGGGCCAGTGTAACCACAAATATCCCTCCTTATATGAGGGAGGCAGTAGAGTTAGGATTACAGAGAAAAGATGGTAAGGATGGGAGCAGAGGTTAGAGAGGAGAGAAGTCGCTGACATCATTGGCTTGATGGCTGAGGAAGAGGCCATGAGTTAAGGAATGCAGGCAGCCTATAGAAGCTGGAAAAGCCTGGAAAACAGATTCTCCCTAGAACCTCCAGAAGCAATGCTGCCCTGCCAACACCTTCATTTTAGCTAACTAAAAAGAATTTCAGGGCCTCCCTGGTGGCAGAGCTGTTAAGCGCTGCACTGTGGAGCTGTCAGCAGTGCGCGATACTTGAGTTTGACGCCCAGCCGGGGAGAATCCCACATGGTGCAGCAGACCTCTCCTGCCTCGCCCGCTGCTCCCCTCAGCAGTGTATTTCTGATCTGCCTGTTCTCCTCCCTACTCTGTCTCTGGTGAACCCTCTCGCCACCCCACGCCTCTGGCCTGTACCCCAGCTTGTATTGTATGGATGGATAAATCTTTTTTAAAAAAAGAAAAAAAAGATTAAAAGAAAAGAAGCCTTGATGTGGAGAAAAAAATTTAAAAAAAAGAATTTCAGAATTCTGACTTCCACAAATGTAAGATAAAAATTTGTGTTGTTTTAAGTCATGAAATCTGTGGTAACTTGTTGCAGCAAAAGGCAACTTACAATACGCAGGAGAAAGGAGAGAAACCTGTATTAAGTCTTTTTAGTCAATGCAAGAGGAACTACTTTAAGTTATGTGAAAACCCACTAATTCCCAAAACATGATACAGGAGACAGCTTGAATCTATTCTCAATTGTAGAATGAGAGGATAGATGTTCTTTCACTACTTACTCCGTCCAAATTTTCGAACTTCCTTCATTAACTGATGTTTTATATCAGCATTGATTCCTTGTGCCATAGCAGGAGTTATTTGCAAAGTATTTGGCACAGTTCTCAAAGCAGATGCTGCCGAGACTTTTCGTTCATCTGCAGAGACACTGCAGTTTTTGGTTCCTCCTCCAAGTGCATTACTACCAGGTTTGTGAACCAGGCCATCTTTCCTGAGATTAGCAAAGTTGTCAGGCAGGAAATCCAGTTGGTTGGGTGGAATACCATCTCCTGCCATATTCACGGGCTCTGACGCAGCAGGTTTTGACAAGAAGCCATCAGGTGGGATTTGACCATTTTCCATCTTCTCTTCATGGACTTCGTGAGTGACAGTAACATCTGGAAATGAATTGGGAAGTTGAACTGCCAGGCAGGTGCACGACAGCGACCCCACAGGTAGATCCCAGTGCTCATCACCTTTGAAGAAATTACTTCATAAAGCAAAAAGGATGTGGCAGATGAAGTCTGGGACCCTCAAAATGAGCCCAGAAAAGATAACACAACCCTTTCTGCTCTTCGTGGCACTGTGCATGCATACGGGAACCAAGGGGACAGAGAGCTCACAAGGATTCGCAGATCCCTGACTCAGGGTTTCAGAGCTGCTGCTTATGCTTTGCAAAGCTGGAAAGTAGCCAAGTGCCACGTGGTGTCATGATTTCCGTAACTTACTTATAAAACGTCATGCTTCACTGAGCTTGATGCCAGGGTACATGGCCCCCCTCAACTTGCTCTCTGTCTCTCAACAACTCTGAGCAAACACAGCTGGCCATTAGGTTTGAAGGTTTTATAGGCATTCCATCACCAAAAAGTCCTGGTTATCCTCACTCCCCCTTCTCTGTCTCAGAAAAGTGGGTCTCTTTTCACTGCAAGTCTCACACCTCTACCCCACTTACTCATCCTGTGGTCTGGGCCAGGTGCCTGCCAGGAGCTGGGGGTCAGCAGTGAATACGACAGACAGGAACAAACCCGACCCTTACAGAACTGCCATTCCCGAGGGGAAGCCAGGGAGCAAGGGCACAACCCGCTAAGCAACTACTTTGATTTTGAGTTAGGAAAGCAGTGAGTGGTGAGGCGCCAGAGAGCAAGGGGGGAGCTCCACGGACCGCGTGGTCAGGCGGGGCCCTCCGAGGAGGTGTCGTGTGGGCAGCGCCTAGGCAGGAGAAAGCGCTGGCCCCGCGCACACGCAGAGGGAGACATCCAGGCTGCGGTCCGGGCGAGGGCAGGCCCGCGGGAGGGGCTGAGCAAGGACCGTGAAGGACAGAGGCAGACAGAGCGGCACCCCGCTAGCACAGGGTGGCAGGCCCAGGTCGCACAGCGCTTGCAGACCATGGCTGGGAGTTCAGATTCTGTTGTGAGTGCACAGGAGGGCTTGAGGGTTGTCAGGATGGACGTGGCGGGATCGGATCTCCACGGCCACGTGATCACTCTGGCTGCAGGCCGGAGCAAGGATAGGAAGCAGGTGGTAAGGTCAGAAGCTGTTACAGTAGCTTGGTAAGAAACGATGGCACCACAGTGGAATACGGGAATTCCACTGGTTGTCAAATTGCCTGGTCCCGCTACCAAGAGATGAAGTGTGAGAAGAACAACAGATACATCACGGTGGCTCAAGGTTTTTCACCTGAAGCACTGGGGAAGTAAGTGCCAGGAGTGTGCAGGAGCTGGTGCACAACTGCTTGCAGGGGTGGGCCGTGTCAGTTTTTCCTGCCTCTCGTTCAACAGCCTCATGCTGATAGCTTGGCATCGGTGATGCTGACATTATTTCTACTGTGGGGATCTGCAATGACTATAATCCAGGCTTCTCCATCTTCCCGCCCCCACAACCTATAAACAGCAGGCTGTTTCCGGCTTTATTAGCACACCACTCGCTGGGGTCAGCGGCACAGGGCAAGTCTGAAAGCAGAGCCTTCTGCAGAGGGGGAGGTCAGAAGGTCAGATGCAACATATGAAACCTACTGAGTTTTATATGCCAATACTTACAGGTGACATGGAGATACCACGTCCCAGTTAAATGTGAGTCTCACATTTGGAGAAAATTGTAGTCTAGAGGTAAAAATGTCCAAATTGTTGAAATGGAAACCTTATTTGAAGTCCCAAGAGCACCTGGGATTACATAAGGTATGCAGTGTAAAAAAGAGGGTCCAGGATTGAACTTTGGGGTCCTACACTCTTCAGAGTAGAAAGGAGAAACCAGAAGAGCATGAAAAGGAGTCCTCATTAAAGGGAAAGGCCTGAGTTTGTGGGGCCTGGAAACCCAAGAAAGTCTCCATGGCAAAGGAAACACCACTGTGGCAAACAATGCAATGAAGCCAGGCAGCATGCAGCGCACCGCGGCCTTGATGGGACCTGTGCCAGCAGACGGAGGAGGCGGAGGTGGGCCATGCGGGGCTAAAGCATGAGCAGGAGGGAGGGACACAGGAAGCAAGCACACACTCACCCTGACTGAGCCACTCCCCCTACTGCTGTATCCTCCCGATTCTCACAGCAACTCGGAATGGCTGCACTTCACTATGCCTTGCCCTGACTGGCAAAGCACCATGCTCCTATCTCCCCATTTCTTCATCTCGTATTAATTACTAGGCAAGGATGGATCTTTCTGTGGATCCATGTGTGGCTCTCACATAGCTTGAGATCCTTGAAAAAAGGGTTTATCGTACCTACCACATTGATAATTCAATAATAGTTTACTTAATGAGAACAACTAAATATAAGAGAAATAAATCAAAGGAAAATAAAACTGTTCAGTGTTTTAGTCTTCTAGGAGCCATAAGGCAATCGCAGCCACTACTCTATACCTGTATGTACAAGGGTGGGTTTTATGAGTGTTGGATAAGATGGGAACCACAAGGCTGAGGGTGGTCCCTGTCTGCCCACATGGTTAGTTACAGTAGGTGGTGTTTGTGGTTTCCTCAACAGCAGGGACATACTCCGCCTTCTCTTAGATAACACAGGACTGCTGGGTTCTCCAGGACGTTTGATTTTATTTTGTGGCCCTGCTACAAACTCATCCGCTTCATCAATCATCATTCCCTAGAAAACATCAATGAACGTAATTCATTAAAGACAAAATCTAACTAGGACAAAATTGCAAGCTTGCCTCGTGTGCATATACGATCCCGCATCACTATGTCATCACCAATATAGGTCTTCATCATGGACCAAGTGTTCACCATGTCCCACCCAGTCTCTGTTCTCAGAGAATGCAACTCAACCTCAATCCAGCCTAAGTGGAACAAGGAGGAAACTAAAACACAAGATGCTGTTCAAGATCAAACATAGTACAATTATTATTAATCAGAATGCCTCAGGAATGAGCAATTCTCATCAACGAAAATGGGAATACAGTTTTCACCTGCAATCTGAAAAAAAAGGCATTCCTCTGAAACTTTTGTAAAGTGAAACGGCATGAAGTGACGAAGCAACTACCATTCACTTATATGGAAGAAAATTTGGAGCATTCTAGCCTCAAAAAATAACCTACCAAATAACACATACAGCCTCAAATAACAGTAACATGCAGTAAGAGCAGGGATGACATGATATATACAAGCCTGTAAAAACCAGTTTCCAGGGAAGGACCTCGGAAGGGCTACTATTCGCTGCTCAGGGTACCTGCTGTGTCTACATTGGCTGTTGCAAAACACACGCTGAAGACTGTTTCCACTTTTGTCACAAAATCAGAAATCTTTGGGTTCCTTTGTTATTGAAAAAAGGTACTAATATAGGTCTTTTGTAAAAGTAAAGTGGCATATAACATGAACTTTTGAAAAGCAGGGGATACGTATACCTGTTCTCGCCAAAGCAAAGAAATCCAAAGTGGATTTCTGATTTTACAACAAAAGGTGAAAAGTGAAAAATAGCATTCGGTGTTGGTTTTGCAGCTGATCTAGCGAAAGCATGCACCCTACAATGAGTGGCACCACCACGATTCTTCCCTGGAAACTACTTTCTACAGGCTGTGTATGTATCACACCTCCCTACTTTTACTACACGCTAGTGCGATTTTAGGTTTCATATGTCATTTGGTATGATTTGGTAGATTACTTTGGGGTCTGATAATGTTTTTCCATATAAATTAAGGGCAATTGCTTCTTAGCTTTAGACCATTTCGGCTCACAAAAGGTTTCACAGAAATCATTTCATAGGAGGGCTCTACTTTTGAATAGGAAGGGAGATCTGTAGGCATGTCAGTGATTTGTAAAAGCAAAGTGTCTTAAAGCAAACTTTTGAAAATCAAGGTGTTTAAATTCACCATTAAGAGACATTGATTATCACAGTACAGAATGCTACATGTATATAGAAAATGTAACTCCCCTGATGGCAAACTCACAGAGATTCAAATATGCTCACCTTGGTGTTGTCCACCTTGGTGGACAGAAATAAGGGGGCTTTTCATTCTTGGGGTAGATAAAAGATGAGAGTCAGTATAGATTAGCTAAAGCTGTTCTCATTCATGGATAACCCAAGAACATGAGTGCTCATTATTTGAATAAAATCATGATAAATGACTTTTCCAAAGCATTTGTTTTTCTCATAAACAAACAGTACAGAAAGTGGAAAATTCAATCATCGAGTATTTCTCTACACGTCAGGTAATGTTCTAAACAATATACATACACTAAGCCAATATTCTACAGAGCTCTATTAGGTGTAACTATTAGCCTCAGTGCTATAAATGAGGAAGCCAAAATACAAAAAAGATGAAGAAAAATTCAAATTAATTAAGGATTGGGCTGAGATAGAATACCTTTCAGTCTAGTTTTGTTACAGAACAGATTACTATATGGTCTGCACCTTAATACCAATGAGTTCCTCTAAGAGTAAAAGTAATCCTTATTTATCTTTGTGCTTAAATGGTCAAGTCAGTATCTCTCTCTCTCTCTCTCTCTCTCTCTCACACACACACACACACACACACAAACACACACACACACCCCTCACATTTAGATAGATCTCTAGTAGGACAATCCATATAAAGCAATTATTACATTCAAGAGGAACATTCATCATTATCTATATAGAGCACTAGAGATCTGAATAATAGAAATAGGAAATAAATGGTGATACCAATATTAAAGAAATTAATGTGGGGGTAAGAATAAATACAGACTTTGAAATTGCAAAGATGGGGGATTTTTATTAGCTGTGCCACTCAGGGTAATATATTTGACTATTGAGAGCTTTGATTTCCTCTTTTAAATGAAATAGTAATATTCACCTTGCAGAATGGTTGCAAGCATTAAATGTAATCATTTAAAATATCAGCTATAACTAGGTATTCAATAAGTGTCAGTTATTTTGTTCAACCAACACACTCTTGCATCAGGAGGCCACCACTTTCCATTCACAAACAGCCCTGGAGTTTTATTTTATCTTTTAAACAAACAGAAGGAGAACTTTTGAATTACAGTCATCTCTTCAAGAAGAAAATAATAATAGCAAAAAAAAAATCACAATTCAGACAGATATAGAAATAGGTATCCTACCTTTTTATCTTGTTTAAATGGATTGCCAAAAGTATGCAGCCTTTTTGGCTGATCTGGATCAATTTCTCGAAGCGGAGAAGCCAAGGTCTTTAGATATTCCTGGTAGTTACCCATTTGTGCTACTGGAACACTATGAAGGGAATCTGTGAAATCACCAGGAAAGAAAGAGATGCTATGCTGCTGAAAAGCATGATCCTTTAGAGAGGACATGGTCACAGACTGCTTCAGTGGTGTGTCTTGGCAGCTGCTAGAGCCTAAAATCTCAAATCTAGCATACTAGGATCTGAAATGATCTCTTTATCCCACTCATTACTCAGTCCACTATCACTGTGCCTACAAACTCACATTACCAGGCTAAGAACCACCTCCTTATCCTTCAAACCAAGCTTAGGTTTCATGGTGTTCTCTTATCATCCAGAGAACCTTGGTTAGTGGGCCTTACTTCCCCTCTTCAGATTTTTATTAAATCTATAGGTTCTCTTCCTTAAAAAGTCATTCCTCTCACCCCTTCAAAACTTAGTGCATAATTTCAGAAGTTGGTCAGGCTAACATTTTCTCATTTTACTGGACAAATGATCCTTTTTTAAAGTCATCAACATGGAATAAAGGGGAATTGTTACCAATTATCCTAGATACTTTCAGTTTCATTCCTTTCATGTAAATGAGGAAATACTGATTAAATTCATTGGGTGGGTGGTACAATGTTAGGGTATCAATTTTCAAAATTTGAAAGACCTAGTTTCTGTACTTTCCAATTCCCTATTCCTGGGCAGACTACTAAAATGCTCACACTTAGTTTCCATATTCATAAAAAGGGCATCAAAATAATTTCTAGCTCATGGGGGGATTTTGAGGCTCCTAAAAGCTAAAACATGGGGCGTGTAATAAATCCTGATTAACACATGCTTCCCTTTAAGCCCAAGAACAATAAGCTTGTAGATCTAGAGAGTCTCAATAATTGGTATTCTAAACATTATAGTATCACAAAAATAACTTACTCATTATGTAATAAACACCTTCATATAAGTCAGGCTTATTGACATTTTTCTAATCAACAAAAAGTAATTCTTTGTTCATTTACCTTCATCTTGTCCGACAATAAACTTGTGTGTTTTCAGCAAATTGGATCTCATTCTTGTTAACTGGTCTAAAAGACCTCGGCGTGGAATATCATAAGCATTTCTATATGTCTGAGGATTGAAATTCTGCTTTAAATGAAACAAATAATTTCAGTTACTCCCGAAGTTTTCATTTCGATATTCGTGTTTACCCCTCTTAAAATCTTAGTGAAGAGCACCATATTGATGCACAAGGACTGCAGGGTTTTCCCAATGGGAAATCTGCCTTCACTGGCTCTGTCCTGAATTCTAATACAGCCCCGAGCACTAAAGCCACAGGGAATATCGTTTTTCAAGTGTCCTCGAAAACACCAAGGCCTGAGACTTGTACCTGCGGCGGCCTAGCCGGCCCCCCACTTGCCTGGATGGAGTCCAGGCGGCCCCAGAGATCTCCCTCCCGCGCGGGGCCTGCCTCCGGGAAGCACCGCGCTCTGCTGTCCGCTCCGCCGGGAGCGCAGGGCCTGAGGGCCCCGGCTGCGGCGGAGGGAGGGCGGGCGCTCGGGCCCGTGGCCTCCTTCCCAGGCCGCCCTGGGCCGACTGAGCACTGCCGGGCTGGGCTGTTGGGGCCTGCCCGTTCTGCCCAACGTGGACCTGCTCCCGGGGCCATCTTGGTGCCCGCGGGCCCCGATGGGCTGGCGGGCACCTTCTCCCAGCTGCCCACGGTCTGAGGCTCTTCACCCACTGCCCCGCCCTGGCGTGTCTCCTCAGCCTCCGCCCTTCCCCTCCTCTCCCGGGGACAGGCTCAGCAGTGTGGGCCGAGGCTCTCCCTGGCCCCTGCGGCCCCTTCTCCCCTTGTCTTGGGCATTATTCCCCCAAACATAGTTTGTACATTTAATTTCTTGTTGGTATCTGCTAGCAGAACAATTCCTAAATTGGTCCTTTAATAACTCCGAGTCCAAAACATGATGGTAATTATTTAGAAACTAAAGTAATATGAAAGACATAAATGTTTTAGTCAAATTCAAACAAATACAAACTATTTATGTCACAATTTACCTTGTTCAAAAGCCCTACTTGGAAGCCAGCAAATTCTTTGGTATTCAATTCTGTCAGTCTCGATGGAGTTTCCCCTATGATTTCTTTCAATAATTTTCTAAAATTTTTATTGTGAGTTAAGGACATGCCACCTCCAGAATGATTTTTCACTTTGATTCCAATTTCCTGGGGAGGTTTCTTCCCCACTGATGCTAGTATTCGTTCTGACTCTAGTTTGGTCTAAAATGAAAGTACATAGTATGTTATGGAAAGATCTAAATTATCACTGCTGTTTTTCTACTTAAGAAAGATAATACTTTAAGAACCCCACAGAAAAAAATTCAATTTCAAATCACAGAAAAATGGGTAACTAAACATTTTCCTGTGTTTCTTTGTACTACCACAGAAAACAGACAGAGGGGGCTAGAAAAATAAATTACAATATAATTTCTCTCTTGTCTAGTGTCAAAATTATGATTGAATCATAAACAGAATGGAAACCATGAATAATTAGATTCATAGATATTTAAAATCATATTCTGTTACTGCAAAATTTAGTCTAATTCAATATTTTCATTTTGGTCCCACATATAGTGGTTTTAAGACTGTTTATAAATGTAAACTAGAGCTAAAGTTCAGATTACATTGGGATTATATCTGAAAAAATTAAGCTGCTAATTTCTAATACTGAATCATCAAAAAAAGTCTTAGAGGTAATGTTAAATTTAACAAATATTACTGAGTAAATCATTTACAATATGTACTCAGTACATATAATGCTTATTAACTTACAATTTAAAAAATCCTTTTAATAGACAATATTATATCATAATGATAAATACTGCTTCAGAGTGTGTGGTAGCAATATATTGGGCATATTTTGTGATTTATATACATCTGAGATGGTTCGAGGAACACTGGTGACATAGAATTATTAAATTAGTAATTAAATTAGTAATTAGAGCTATTAAAAATTAGTAATGATCTATTATTTTTGTCTAAAAGATGGAATTCCATCAGTAACCCCAAAGCAATTTTGAATTTCTTATGGTTTGCTCAGAGGCATTCATTAATCTTTCTTAATATTGGAATTGTTTATTATTTTAAGTAAGGCATGAAATAAGGAATAAGAGCAAATGAAGAGGATGTTTCCTTAAATGGTTCTGAATGCTCATTTATAAAACTATACAAGTAATGTGTCCCCGAAGGTCGCCGAACTTGCATGTGTTTCAACTCTGTTCACTATTCTTCCTTGTGGCCATAACCTGCTGACACAGCCTTAAAGGCCTATGGTAAACATCAAATAAAAAGAAAATCAATAGGTCAACCAATAAATAAATAACCAAAACAAAACATTAACAACAACAACAAAAATCTATTAGCAGAGAGGCAAAGGGGTAAGGGGACACTTGGTAGATCGAAAATATAGGTTTGCCTTTACTTTCTTTTGCACTTATGAGCACACTGGTCTGGTAGGAGTTGGTAAACTCTGGAGTGTATTTAAGTTTTTGCCAGTTCCTAGCAAGGTGTGTCAGCATTCCAGAACCATCATTTTGGTTCTGTTTTCTAAAGGCCAACTTCATAAGCAACTTGAAGTATAGTCACTGCAAATGCTACTACTGTCCCCTGCCTGGGGATGCACTTGTGTATTAGGAGAAAGTAAAAGTGTTGCATTAATTTGTCATATCACATAACACATCTGTATAGCGGTAAAGGCCTAACTTAGCAGTTCTCAAACATTTCCATCCTGCAAGAATGGGCTAGGTAGAGGTGAGAAGTATGGTAAGTAGGGGTGAGTGGAGGATGAGGTACTAATAGAGAGGGGCAGGCAAGGGACAAGGTGAATAATGGTGAATGAGGTGGCAGGGGGAGAAACAGATGGTGGACAAGAAGAGGGGAGGTTGGACTCCACTCTTCAGGTCCCCTGGGCCTACCACCCTCTGATTTTAGGAACACTGGTCCCATCTCCCCCTCTCCAAGAAAAAGCAGATGGATATTTTTGCCTAAAAACTAATTTCAGGCAATTTATTAATCACACCATGCCTCAGTGTGCTGATCTAAAAAAGGGGGGATGCTCTAGCCCAATGTGATTTGCAGAAAAACTAGGTTGAGGACAGACACAACGTGACCCATGAGATAATTCTATCAAGCCTCTGCCCCTCTTAGGCCACAAAATATCAACCGGCTTGTGGGTAGGACAAGCTGGCAAGCAAAAAAAGAAATGGCACAGCATCCAATGATACTGACAGACCCTTAACTGCAGTTGAATGGTGAAGCTAGAAGCCATAGAGAATCACATTACTACTAATCCATAAAGTGGAGAAATATAGACACATTTAATTTGAAAAGTTACAATTACACTACAGAATAAGGAAATGCACTTCTGAGGGCAAAGGATTTTTGTTTGTTTGTTTTTACCAATACTACCTGTTGGCTGAGTTTTTTAAGGTAAGAGATAACACTGTAACTAAGTCCACAATCTAAATTATCTGATATCAGATTTGGAGCTCCCATCATCCTTAGTGCTTTCTTTAATGGCTATAAGGAAACAAAATACACAACAGTAAGAATAGAATAAATCTTAAAATACTCAAAGTTCAGTTATAAGGGGCAAAGGGACATGATTCATTTCTTAGAAGTCAAGGTGCTGCACATAAAACCAAACATGGAACATTCAAAAGTGGCAATGAAAACAGCAGAGAAGCAAGAAGCAGAAAGTAAAAAAATCAGAAGAGAGTGGGATAAGAAGAGCAAGTAACAGCAAATTCAAACAAGTCAATTGCTTTCAGTCTTAATTCTCAAGTCATAAAAATCACATTGCATTTTGTTGTACGCCCCATTCCTGCTCTGGTAAATACGAACACAACCCAGTTTCTCCTCCCAGTGACTAATGGTACCATTGAAAGCTCTGCCTTTTCACCTCTAGAAACTTGGTTTAAAGTTTGCCACATCCATCCCTGAAATAATTTGGATAATCTTGATTTCGTTTTTGTGGCCAGTTCAAAAGCATCATGCACACTTTCCTCAAATTGTGAAAATGAAAATGAGGCCAAGTAATTTTTTTCTCTCTGAGTCCCACAACCACCACCAGGGTCCCCACTTCACACTGTGTCTAGGACACATTTTTTTTTTTACAGGCCTTAAGTAAACAGAATGTCCTCAAAATTTTTTTTTCTCCAGAGGGAAATTCCCATATTCACAATTTCTAGAGTTAAAAAGGGAAACTAATATAAAACATGAATTCAGACCTACTTTTCTTAAATCCCCCAATTATAATTTCATGAGGTTCATTTTAATAAGAGAAAAATAGAAATGTGTCTTTATGCAAATAACCATGGCAGTTAAAGGAAATAAAAGTAACAGTTTTCTTATGTACTGCCAGGGTATCTCCAAGCTCTTACACTTAATCTGGGAAGACAATGACAACACAAATATTGATAAATTAACACATAACTATCTCATTTCAGGGGTAAGGTTTTTGGTTCATTGACATTTCTCGTGACAAGAATCATCTCTCATACAGGTAATAAATATATACACATAAATACATACTAATAAGTAGTATGGAGGCAGAGTTTTTAAGTAGCCGTCAAAAGCCTGTCGCCACTTCAGATTTGGCTTAAGCTTGTGAACTTTAAACAAGTCATCTGTAAGAGAAAACCAAATAAAATATTACATTATTCCAGCCCTAAATTCTAACATCTAGATCAGGCCACCCATACCCATCCCTTCATTTCCTAGACATCTCAAGTTTTCATTGCATTAGATTAACCTTTCACTGGTGTTGATTTGATTATCGCTTTTGGTGGTTGTACAATTTACAAAAATTACGTACAATACTTTTCTAGAAAATGAAATACATTTTCCATCTATGAAGCTACATAAACGAGAATATTAAAACACTGACTCTGATCCATGTGATATATTTTTCTGACCTGTTGAATATTGGTAACATTCATATTGGTAATTTTCACCTGAGGGGGAATCCATGGTTGATGGAATATTTCTTTTATGGGTCTTGTACTTTTTGCTGAAAGGTCAAGGTAAGATACTCTACAAAATATATGAACACAAAAGATAGGTCTCTACTCTGTAGGCAATGATGGCAAGCTCTAAATTATGTTTTGGATTCTCCTTAATCAGCTTATATTTGTTTAGCTAGATATTCCACACACACCCCCCTCTTCATTTCTTTGATTTCAGTGGTTAGGCATTTTAAGGCAGACCTCAGGTCTCTCAAATACTAAGCTAACAATCCGGTGATGGCACTAGTAAAAACAAATAGAGATGTTAGATTGAGGTTTTAAATTCCGTACAACTAAATATGTTTCTTGAATAGCAAGTATATTAACATAACTGAAGATGTTTTCCTTAAATAAGCAGATAGTCCCTATCTTTTCACATTTAGATTTAATTATTTTAATGACCTAAATACATTACACATAAGATATGAAAATTTCCAAAATACCTCTTATTTCCCCTGAGGGTAAGAAAATTATTTTCTAATGTAATAATTCAAAATTATTGAATATGAATATTCAATATGAACCTGCCACACTTACTAGAAATATCAAAGATATTATAAATTGAGTCTCTATTTTTATCAAAAAAAAAAACATACGGTGACTTCCAGAGACAAAATCATCCCTATACCATATGCATAATTTCTGTTTAAGTAGGACTCTTTTGAAATTCTGAATTACTTTACAGAAAACAACTACATATTTTCTTCCTTTTACTGCTATAATAAATTATTCACTCCTGCTGAAACTAATTTCAATGAATTTAGAGTCATAAAGGGTAGGTCTTTTGTTCATTTGGTAAGGTAGCAGAACAAAGAAAAACAGATGTGAGCAGATTTCTGGCTCACTGTAGCAGACAGGTCCTGTGAAGGCCCATCACAGCTTGACAGTAAGAACAAGAGACTTTGGAAATATCCTGATATACTGTGCTGTGTCTTTATGGGGAGTCTTTTGGGAATTAAGCAGATTTTTAAATACCACAACACTGGAGAGACATTTAGATATAGAAAGATTCAATAATCAGAATCAATAATAATATTTCTAACAATGCCAATTGCGATGACTCCACTTTTCCACTCACAATTAGTCTAATTCTTGTCAGATTTTTTGTAAACAAGGGAAGGAGGAAGAAAGAACATCTTCCACAGTCGAGACTAAGGGTAGAGAGCACTCAGGGTGCACTGCTTTTGTCACCATCTCTGGGGCACTGAAAATGATTTTTACCGTATTAGAGCTCCACTCATGTGGGGCCAGTGGGGCGCTGCAGCAGAGGTGTCAATAAATGAGCTGATCAACGTCTGAGAGGTGAGGAGATGAGTGTAGCGTGAGAGTAAAACGATACTGCCAACACCTCACACACCATCGATATTTTCTCTAGTTCCTTTCTTATTTCTGCTTCAAAAAGCAAGACCTGGGTTTGAGTCCGAGCTCTGCCACGTCCTTAGCTGAGGGAGCTTAGAGAAATCACCCTTCTTAGCCTTCATTGCATTTATAAAAAGGTTTAATGCTAATTGCCTTACCATACAGGATTTTTCTAAGGAATCAGATCATGTATGTGAAAATAGTGTAAAATGAAAACAACAACACACACACACAGTGTCACCTGGGAAGTGCCTGATATGGAGTGATTGATACACATCAAATCATCCCCTTTCTAGTCTCTTTTCCTCCTCCGGATCATTACTGGTTTTATGTGCGCCAAAATATGGTTTTTTACGCAAGTTCCCAGTTCTTAATTATTAAAAAAGGAAAACAGGTGATGCCCCCCCAAATAAAACTGAATTCACAGATACAGAGAACAGATCAGTGGCTGGGATGGGAATGGGGGTGAAATGGATGAAGGGGGTGAAAAGCTACAGCCCTCCAGTTATAAAATGAATAATTCCTGGGAATGTAATATACAGCATGATGACTATAATTAATAATACTGTATTATATATTTGAAAATTGCTAAAAGAGTGGATCTTAAAAGTGCTTATCACAAAAAAAATACCGTAACTATGTGCGGAGATGGAGGTTAAGTAGACTTACAGTGGTGAGCATGACATAAATGCAACATATAAATGTGGAACCAGTATGTTGCACATCTGAAACTGTTATATGGCAACTTTATCTCAATAAAAAGGTTGTTTTCAAAAAAAGTTCAATTAAATGTGGTATATTCAAGGAAAAGAGAAAAGTTCTTATAAATGCCTTAATTTCTTTAGTTTTAGCCCTTAATAGAAAAAGAATTTAATTTCCTGATTGAGAGTAATAGTCTTGCCAATTGTAATAATCTGGTTACCACCCTACTGATCCTTATGACAGCACATTAATCCAGTTAGTTAAGCCTCACCTGTCTAGCCCAGGTGAGTTTTAGTGCTTAAATAATTAAAAAAGAAGAAGGGAGTGCCTTTATGGACAGTTATTGTACTATACAGTAATATAGTGATATTTCTGGGCATTATGAAATATGTGTGACTTAAAATTTCCTTTTTGACTAAACGCCCCTGCCCACTGAAACTGCAGAAACGATCCTATATCTTTATATTATATTCTTAGCATGGAATAGCAGTGTCTTCAGGAGCCACAGCTGCACTGCCCCTCCCACCGCACCCCGGCAACCACAATTCAACTTTTTGTTTCCATGAGTTTCACTACTTTAGTTACCTTGTGAGTGGAATCATAAAGTATCTCTTTTGTGATTGGTTCATTTCACTTAGCATAATGTCCTCCAAGTTTGTCCAAGTGACAGGATTTCCTTCTTTTTAAAGGCTGAATAAGATCCCATTGCATGGATATACCACATTTTCTTTATCCACTCATTAGTTGCTAGATATTTGGATTGCTTCCACCTCTTGGATATTGTTAGTAAGACTGCTATGAACGCAGGTGTGCAAATATCTCTTGGTGACCCTGTGTTCAGTTCTTTTGGATATATTCCAAGAAGTGGGATTCATGCGTCATATGGTAATTCTATTTTTAATTTTTTTAGGATTCTCTGTATTGTTTTCCATGATGGCTGCAACATTTTCACACTCACCAACAGTGGACAGAGAAGGATTCTAATCTCTCCACATCCTGGCCAACACTTGCTATTTTCTGGGTGTTTTTTTTTTTTTCACAGTGGTTATTTAATGGGCAGAGGCAATCTCTCCTGGTTTTAATTGTCTTTTCTAATGATTAATGATATTGAACATCTTCTCATATACCTGTTGGCCATTTGTATATTTTCTTTGGAGAACTGTCTAAAAATCCTTTCTCATTTTTAATCAGATTATTTGTTTTTTTGTTGCTGTTACATATTAGAAGTTCTGTATAAAGTCTGGATATCATTTCTCTCTTACTATTTCATTCACTGCATGTAACTACAATTACCTCAAAATATACTCAAAAATAGAAAAATACTATTTACAGCTTAAGTGAAGATTATCTAGTTGGCATCCCATCACTTTGAAGTTGTGAAAAAAGAAGTTTTAAAGATATATTATATACATATATATTTATATATATAAAGATAAATTTAAGAAAAGTAGTAAATGCAGAAAATAGACACTTTTTCATTGGCAGTCTTATTAATCCCAAATATATAAACCATATTCTATATTAGTGACAATTAGTGAGAGCACTTTTTGATTGGACTAAGAAATAAAGAGGATAAGGTACACAAAGCAACCGTGCTAGTATATTTATGATTCATTCTTAACTTGCAACACTGAAGAGTTGCTTTTTCAGTATATTAAGATTTATAGCATTAAAAATCTTTAATTCTAAATAAAATCTCATGCTTTAAGCACATTAAAACTTAGTAAAGGTTTCATCCTTTTCACAATTAAGAAACCCCACCAAATAAAAATGCTTGTAAATTTACAGCTAGAAGGGGTGCCACATGGTACCACGTGATTCTGAACAGATGTGGCTTTTTAAATGAGAAAAATCCCCACATACATCTTCAGCGATATCTGAGTAACAGCTTCTGGAGTTGTTCCTTTCAGAATTTTGCCATGGAAACCATGGCTTTTACAACTGCAGTTATTGCAGAATTTACTCCTGTCCCTATTTTCTTAACTTGCTATCCAGCCTAGAACAGATGCTTCAAGAGCATTTAATATTCTTTTGCAGAGTAATGAGTGTAAGTCAATACCCCCACAGAAGCCCTATTTTCTGAAGAAAACCATGAGATCCTTGGAGCATTCATCACTATCAGTGCTATTTTTTGGCCTAAACTAGCCTACAAAAAAGCCAAGTGCACTTCAAACGGGTTGGTAGGGGGAAGCACCGAAGCCTGTAACCTCAAGAACAGTGTAAGAAGCATGCACCAGAGGCTAAGTGTCTTTGCTATTTCATGTAAAAACAACAAAAAGAAAAGAAACAAAACAGAAGCAGTATGCAAATTCAATCCTTCCAAGTCAGCTTTCAGACTTTTATATATCCTGATACCAAGTGCTCTTTGACTCCATTAAAAATGCTTAGTCCATTATCTATTTTTCATTTCTGTCCTATTTGAAAGATGAGTAGATGGCACACACTTCACTTACCTAAAAGAGGGAGTAAAACTGGGTAGTTGTATGGCATCACAAAGAGGTTTACACAAGTTAAAGTCGTACTGGCTTTTAAATAACCGAATGGATATCCAAGTTCATTGTATTTTCCACTGCTAGTAACAAATACCTGAAAACACCATGAAGCAATGTACACTTAAAACAATAAGGATTTTATGTGAAACCAAATTCACAGCAACATCCCATAGTGACATAAAATTACACCGCCTGTGGTTCTATCAAAATAGATCATACTATACAGGAATGTCCAGCTTGCAATTCTTTTTTAATTATATTAAGAAATGAACTGTACTATGCAATAACCATTCAGAGACCACAGGCTATATTAACAATACCCAAATATTTACTTGGTTAGCACAATGGAAAATAAGGCTGAAATACTGCTAAGTGAGACCAGACAATGAAAACAAATTGACTTCTCAAAAGAACAAGAGTGGAGACTTTTAGGAAAATAGAACATGGTCCCAGTCTAAAGCATTTGATTATAAAAACAAAGCTATAAAGGATCATACTAATACTGCTCATGTGTACTACTAGTAAGTCTTGCTGTATATCTCTTTGGTGGTCCATTCCCCTACCCATTTATTCATTTTTCATTCCATAAATATTTATTAAGTAGCCAATTACAAGCCAGGTACTGGTGCTAGTTATTTTGAGGCAAGGGGATACTTTTGGTTCATCTGGAAGTCATTTTCTCTTGTAAATTATGTTGGTAGAGCAAACACTCAAAATATTAATCTCTAGTCCATAGAACTTATTCCTTACTGATCTTCCTAAGTTGGTATATATTATACTTTCAGCCCCTATACACTTGCTATACTGCACTGGAGTCTTACAGCTACTCTGTGTTCAATGTTCACTTTTTGCCCAAATCAGGGCATTAGTAATATACTAATGGGACTTAGACTGTGTCCTTTCCCAATGTCCTTCAATGAATCATTTAAGACAACAGGTAAATGCTACTGTTGAACAGAGCCCACTTACCTTGCTAACCCTTGGTACCAGCGACATCACCTAATGGTCCACTAAATTCTTACTACATTTAGGTATAGCTAAGAATAGATCTTTCCTATATAATTTATGGCTCCACAAAACAGTGAGTTATGCTAAAACATGACTCATCTTACTGGATCTCATGACTTAATATGAATCTTTACAGAAACAGTTAACGATAACAAAAAATGTTTGGTTACCCCCTATTTCCTAAGTGTGCACGTTACAAGAGAGGAAAAAACATCACGAAGCATAAAAAAAGTTTCATACGTACACTTGTCAAGGGTCAGACTGATTCTCTTGAAAGGAAAAACACTCTTTTTTGTTCCTTTCTTACTCCCTTTCTTTCCTTCCTTTCCTCTCCCCTTCTCCCTCCCTTCTCATCCTTCTTTTCCATAAGTCCCTTGAGTCTGTCCAAATTCCTTACCACCTGAAAATTAACAGAATTTGGGGGTTCAAAGGCATCCTTAGGGGCAGCCCATGTAGCTCAGCGAAAGTAAGCATGTGCTCCAAGGCAACATCGCTGGTGGCATCGCTAGGATTCGAACCCACTCTCCATTACGGTTCTGCCAATTTTCCTGATTCATCTTATTCTTTTTCACTCCCACTAAGTCACTGTACTAAAACTACTGTAAAGCAAAGTAACATAAGGTACAGAAGACACAGCACATATCTGAGGGGTGGTGCAGGAAACGAGGACAGGATTTTTAAAGTTTCTTTCAATAAGATTTTGAAGGGATGTGCTACACAGAAAAGAGACTTTACTTTTGGGGAAAAGCACAATTTGTAATTTTATTTGCTTTTATTGCAAATATTTTTTCGACTCACTAATTTAAACCTCTTATTTTGATTTGAAATTAGTATTCTAAAATCCTATCTCTACATTTCTAGCACCTTTAAGTGAATTGTATTGAAATATAAACATGTATTTAAAAAGGTGTGTGAATTGTAGGTATGCGGCTCAGTGAATGTTCACTTGTAGTCAGTACCCAGATCAAGAAATAGAAGATGATCAGAAACTCCCTCATGCCCTTTTCCGGTTGCTACCCTGCACCCCCAAGGGAAACCACCATCTTGACTTTTAAGAGAGTAATTCAGTTTTCTCTCTTGTTGAACAAACATAAAGTAAAATCATATGATATGTGATCTCTTATGTCTGACTTCTTTTGCTCAGTATTATATTTATGAGATTGTTCTCTTTCTTGCACGTTTATATCCTCGCAGTACGCCTGTCCCTTTCTTTTCCACCTAGCTTTAGCAACTTTGGAGAATTCAAGTAGCCCAAAGACAGCTAGTAGCAATAATCTGACATGTTAGGATGAAACAGATGGCAGCCTGAACGTGTTCCTTGCATACATAGAACTGAACAATCACCGACGGCTGTATGGAGCTGTAGTTTAGAACCAGAATAAACATTCTCATAGTGTAGGACTTCCTTATTCTACCTAAATAAAAAGAGCTGTGACTGCCATGTCTGCATGTTTATGAATTAAAATCCAAAGGTGAACCTACTAACCAGTCAGGAAGCCCTTCTGGCTGAAGTCGGACACCGGGAAGAGCTGGCGTACGTGCCTTTGCCCGCACATTTGCCTCTCCCAGTAACCCCGCCCGACACAGCCCGGCAGATTTGATACCGCAGGTAGGCGGTGATTACATTACACTAACAGTGAAAGTAGCTTCCGGGCTTACAGTTCTTTTTCTTTTTGCCAAAAATATCCTATACATCCAATCTGTCAACTTCAAATTAAGCCCGAAAACTTTGCTTTAGGAACCCACAGCCGGAGGCAATCATCCTTTAGGTTAGGCTTTCTAAATCTGGGGTCTCTGACTGGGGCTTCTAGGGAGTCTTCCAAATCCCCAAATCCACAGATTTCATCAGATTTTACTGCCTTTACTGGTGATGGACAGTAGGCTAATGCTTCATGTCAGCGTGAAATTATCGCCACGGCCCTGTTGCTTTCTTGGTAGCTTTTGCGAGAAACATGATTAACAGATTCAGCCAAATTATTCCCAGATTGATCTCTGAAACTTCTTAAAACAATTCCCAGAACCCAGAGAGGTTACAAAAACATCTGGCTAACAGTTAAGGATAAGTACCTGCCAGCAGGTATGGGGAGATTTTCGTTCCAAGATGTACTGAGTTAAAGGTGAAGGTTCAAGTTCATATTTGTCAAAGGGAAGTTTGTCTATTACCATTGGTTCGCAGTCTATGCAGGAGAACCTCACAACAGGATGAGATGTTCGTGGAGGCTAAAAAACAAGAGGGGAAAAGAAGTCCGTTTTCAAGCAAGCTTGCATTTCTGACAGTTCTACAACCCCCTTTGTGTTCTGGTAAACCGTAGCTGAGATCCAGGCTAGTGTTTTGAGAAGAAGGGCCCCTGTTCTTTAGGTTTCCGTGGTTTCCGTGGGTGGGGGGGGTCAGATTCTTTATCTCTACCACTGGGAAAAGGAAAATTATCGCACTCATGACAATTTCAGTAAAGTAAAAAGACTGCTTTGACTATGTTTAAGAAGTCGCTATGATCTGCAGGATGAACTCTGAATTCTAGATCCATGTCGCGACCTCCAAAGACTGACTACCTGCCCTTCAGCGCCTTGTACCGTAAGGGTGCAGAGCACCCAGGAGCTACGAGCGAAGAAGAAATCCATGAAACTCCCTAATGAGGTAATGACGGACATGGAGCCACTAGCAAGCGAGATGAGATTTTGTAAAGGCCTGGAAAGGGCAGCACAGAGCCAGAGAGATAATCAGCCGGCACAATTCTAGGGCACAGATGAATTTTTTCTAGCATTTCTCACACCCTTATGCTTGCCTTGAACAGCTGGAGCCGGGATGCTTTTGGCTGGGCTGTAAAGGCCTGTGTGCCAGGATACCAGAGCAGACTGGTGCAACAGCCATTTCACTAACAGGTTTAGCTTGTGGGAATGGAGAACACCAGAGGGGAAGATGAGAACAATAAAGAGAAAGGACGAGTCCCCAGGACAAGGGTGAGAAGTGGTTCTAATCTAGCAGAGAGATCTGTAAAGCTAATATGAATGTGACAAAACATTTGATTCCTTTATAAAAGGGAAAAACCTGATCATTTGCTTTTATACTTTACAGGCCTAGAAGATGTTTTGGGGATTGAGATAAATAGGCCTCAAATGTGCTTTTAAAGCTGGAGGAATGATAATATGAGCCACGTGTAACATGGAATTTCTTTCATTCCAGTTTTTCCTGGTATTGATTTGAATTAAACTTGAGACATATTTCTGACTTATTAAATTTAAACCTATAAAAAAGGGCAGTGAAGACATGAACAAAGCCCCATCACTAGCCATCATGTAGTAAATCCCCAACTAAAACATTCACTCTGGAGTTTGAAGGGACCGGCAGCAATTGGGCATTGCGCTGACAAGTATGCCGCCTTAGAGCCCCACGTGAAGGAGGAAGAGATTTACCCTCACCCATAGCAAGGGCTGAAATGGCTCTTCAGACTTACACTCAGATTTTTCATGGCCACTGCTGAAAAAAAAAAATGCAGGAGCCTAAAAATAGTAATCCGGGGAAAGATGCAGTTCATGTTAGAAATTTCTGAAACTTAGACGGAATATAGATTAGCTGAAGAAGCCAGATGCTAAACTAGAGAAGTGATCTTTTTGTGCCTCTCCTCCCCCACCCCACAAGGAAGATTCTGCTGACCTTTTTATATAGCCCGGGGAGAAGGAAGAAGAAGAGAGAGCGGGTTTCACATGGTTTTCATTACTATACACCATCCTTCCCTACCCAAAAGCCGATTCCCCTAGTACTAGGGGTAACGATAATATCAACCCCTCTTCTCCAAATGCAGTGAGCAAAAAGACAAGCCCTTACTTAAAGATCAACCTAAAAATATAGCTTAGTTACCCTGCATTGTAAGGTGCACTGCCAAGACACACAAATTTAATGATAACAAAAAGGTCCACAAAGTCCCTTTAGGTGTGTAATGACTCCCTAGGAAGAAGCAGAATGACTTATGTTTTGAATGTATCTAGAACCAAGCCAAGGTGCAAGCTATGTTCTCATTTCCTGAGGCTGTACATGAAAATCAAGGCCAGCATGTTTTAGACATTGTGCTTACCATGTAAATCAAGGCAGCTGCTCTGAAATAAAAACCAAGTCACAGATTGCAACAGCATCAAAATAACAACGCTTTGATATCCAAAGAGGGCGGTTCAAGTGGCAAAGGCAAAAAGAATGAAAAATGCTGGAGCAGAAGAGAAGTTCTCCCTTGCTTTTAGGGCCAAGCTAGACTTCCGCAAGAGAGAGAAGGCATGGCTTTAAAGCCTCAAAGTTACTTTAAAAGATTTACCGTAATCAGAAAATTGAAAATCCACAATGTTTACCTTTTTGTTTCATGACACTTACTAGTGAAGGTAAATTCTGATCTGGCCAAAAAGATTCTGGAATTGGCCAATGTCCAACAGGAACTCCAGTTTTAGAGTTAGGGCGTACGTAAATGAGCTTATGACAGCTATGCCATGGTTGAGCGGCCAATGAAACGCTTGGCCTAGCTGCATCCCTGCATCCATCTAGAAGTTAAACAAAAGACAGACTAAGGCACGGATTTCTTTTCACAGCTGCTGATCTTCTCGTACAAATTTTTCAGCTGAAAACAAAAGCAAAGAACAAAACCAAAACAGTGATTTCTGAAAAATGGAAAAAATGAATGGCTACCAGGATTTCTGAGTGTTCTCTCTAACAACTCTTTTCATCTAATCTATGCCCTCTAATCCAATTTCCACCCCCTTATCCTTAACCTACTACCAAAATATGCAGTTACATGAAAAGCTATTACAAAATTAGTTTTCACTTTTCTGAGATTTGGACACATAATGAATTAAACACACCAAACCACTACAGCTATTTTTTCAAACTAGGCAAATGAAATTATTCATTCCCTGGTATAGTTTTACATTTTTGGAATCTGCCAAATAGGTCATAAATTCTATTTAGATACTTACTATTCACAATTTGATGAAAAGAGTACTCTTTACTACACAGAGTCAATGGCCACAGAATAAAAACTATCCACATTCACTCAACGGCAGAGGAGTGCTGACAATACAATCTATGTATACGGTTGGGGGAGGGAACACAAAACTGATGCATCAAGCATATTGTGGTCTAATCTGTTATAGTTTTCGGTTCCACCATTAACATTCCATGGAAACTGGGCATTGAATCATGCACTAATGTATCCTGAATGCATTTTTTAATTACTGAATTTTTAAATGAATTATTTAATTATATTTCAGTTGTCTTGCCTGTAACAGCACAAGAGTTACATCACCTTTAATGTGATGATTCATGAGCCTGAATTACATTTGTAGAAGTTATGTTTTAATGACTTGAGCCTCGTTTTTCTTAAGTTATAGATCATTTGATTTACTTATTGAGTATTACTTTAGACAACTAATTACTTTAGATCAGGAGACTGACCAGGGGTCCACATACAGTCAGGCCCTCAATGATGGGGATACAGTCTGAAAAATGTGTTGTTAGGCAATTTCATCCTTGCACGAGTGGCACAGGAAGTACTTACACAGGCCTAGATGGCCGAGCCCACTGCATACTTAGACTCCACAGTGTTGCCCATTGAGAGCACCATCATCTATGTGAACTTCTGTTGACCAAAATTTTGTAAAGTGATGCATGACCACACGAGAATTCCCTTGAGTTGAGCTCACAATGCTGGGAATGTGCATTTTCCTGAAGAGAGAATTCTCAAATTCCATCAGACTCTCAAAGATTAAGAACGGGAGACAAATGGGAAGTGGAACAGCTAAAAAGTAAACCTGGGCCATCTACATGGCACTAAATCCAGTGGGCTGTCAGTATGAAAGGTGACAGTTCATGGTGAGGTAACAAACCCAAAATGATGGATTAGGCAGTCAGAGGCTAGCAATGTAACATGTCCTTCCTGTACAACTAATTCAATTTAAAATAGGCTGTGAGGCCTATCTTCAATGGCAGGTGTTCCTAAATTGGTGTCCAAGAAACCACTGAAATCAAAACAAAAGTGTCTATATGTGGCCTATGTTCATTTTTCTAGGGCGAGAAGATCTCTATTTTTCCAACAGTTTCTCAAAGGAACCCAGGAAAACAATAGCAAAAAGATCAGAAACCAGAAGGACCCACCACTTCAGACAGAAATGCGTCTTTTTGCCCCCTTCACTTCCCTAGGCAGCTACCACTGATTATGTACAAGGCAATTAAAATGCATGGATCAGATCATACAAGCACAGTGGTAACGAGGTACACACCAGCATGTATGTGTGTGAACTGACAGAAAATGAGGAGAGGCCACAGCCTAGAGCACTGCTCTGAGGAAGCTTTGTAACACAGATATAACGTGAGGGAGCAATGCCTTTCCCTCTACAAAAGTAGCTCTGCATTTGTGTATTTTGAGATGATGAACTTTCTGTAAAACCTCATTTGAAGAAAGAAGGCTCTGCAGTTAAAAGGTAGCTGGTAAAATACTGGTACAGGCTCTTACAGAATATTGGCATTTCCCAGGTCAAACATTCACAATCTCTTGCTAACCTATAGTAACAAATGCAAATTTTGTAATCACAGCCTGGCACGCTGGCGCTCACAAGACCAAACCCAGATTACTAGTTAAGTGTTAACTCTGTCGTGAACCTGCAGAAACTTTGTGAACAGAGGTGAATGATTATCTTCCCAAGACTGGGACCAAGGAGTACGAAATGGATAGGTGGAGAGAAAGTTTCTTAGGAAGATTTGACATTAAATTAGAGTTGCTAGAATTTGGCCACCGACATGTAAACAAAATGAGTAGAGGTTAGCTGTTGGGGTAGGTGTTTGTAACCACCTGAATGTTCGTGGACAGTAAAGACTGTGTCTATTATGATTGTTGTAATGGCTTCTCAATCTCAAACCATTCTCTTATCTGCCACTTTAGAGTAAGAAAAATGTTATAAACCATACCTTCTCCAATAGGAAGTGGATCCGGTCCTGTTTTTTCAAAGTTAATAACTACACCACTCTGAACTTTTTGAACTAGAGATTCTAAACACTGATTCAACATTCTCTGTGTTCTAACACAGTAGGAGCGACCTATAGTAGAAGAAAAAAAATACTATTTAATAATGCAAGCATTGAAGTTCTAAAATATAACTTGAAATAATCCTAACTACACAGGCAGCAAGCATTGCACTAATGATGACCTTACACAGCAGAGTTAAAAGATTTTGAAGGAAACAAGACCGGATATGGCACTTAAGAAAAACCACACTTGGGCCTCCCCAGTGGCGCAGCGGTTGAGCACTGCGCTGTGGAGCTGTCGGCAGCGAGCAATGGGAGTTCGATGCCCAGCTGGGGAGAATCCCACATGGGGCGGCAGACCTCTCCTGCCTCGCCCGCTGCTCCCCTCAGCAGTGCATTTCAATCAGTCTGCCTGTTCTGCTCCCCACTCTGTCTCTGGTGAACCCTCTCGCCGCCCCGCGTCTCTGGCCTGCACCCCAGCTTGTATGTATAAATGAATAAATCTTTAAAAAAAAAAAAGAAAAACTACACTTTGCTGACCTGGATTCTTCCCTTAGGAATATTAAATATGACCAATACCTCCTGTGACTTCACACATCTGTGTGATGGCAGATTCATCAGTTGGTACGCTCCCTAATTGCTCTGGTTCAGTGGAAGCCAATCCAGGCAAGCGCAACACCAGGGCAAATAACCTTTGATCCCAACGAAAAGGTTCTTTGGTTAGTTCACTTCCAGGCAGAGGAGAATTCAGAGGCAGATGAAGCTAACAAGGCAAATTTGAAATGGTTCATCATAACAATGCATACAAAAATGAAGAAGAGTTCATGTTTCTTTCATGTACTCAATAAAATGAAGCAATCTTTTAAGGATTACCAAGATGGAAGGTTTGATCAAACTTATTCTTAACTGGAAATTTATGCCTCCCACAGAAATAGCTGCATATCCTTTGCCATTTAAATTAAATTTAAATAAATGAAATCTCACCTCTTCTTGAACACCAGCAGTAGTTGTTAACTTGTTGCCATCTGTGATGGTAATTAAAATAGATGGTTCTAAAAAAAATGGATTTCTCCCCTAAAATATATTTAAAAAATATTAGAGCTGTGTAAAGTAATAAAATTTTATTTCAGCTTCTACATTTGCCTTGCCAGTGATCTCTCAAATATATGGAAAAGATTAGGAACTGAAGTGGGTGAGAATCAACAATCCTTGGAGAGGTAGCATTCAGAATGAACACAGCAATTCTTATTCAGGGTATCCCCAAACTAGAGCACTCAAACAGCCTCTTTCTCTGCTTTCCAAGTAATCATAAAAGAAAGATACTAAAGAGACTGTAATTGCATCACCATCCACGCTACTGAATCCACTGATCTGAGTCAAAATCCTGACCGGGCATTGGTGACTTACGCTCTGCAACCTGGAGAGTGACTCTGGTTATTGTGCCACAGCACAGGCTGTTCTGCCTTCCTTGTCTTCTAGAGCGTTTCCCTTAAATTGGGAGGGAGGGGTGAAGGAACTAAGGACACTAAAAGTGTCTCTTCAAATGTCTTGTTCCAACATTTCTCAGCAACTTATTCATCCCACTCTCAAATGTCTGATGATCTGATGGGTAGGCAATTTAAACTATTTTATCATCAAGTCACATACAAGACTCAGAAATAGAGGGATCTATTTTTAAAATTTTGCATTTAAAATACATTATGAACCCCCCCCCCTTGAAGATTATGAAAGGTAGCAGAAAACTTAACCCTGCCGAATTTAGAATTCTTACCCCAAGGAACCAAAATAAATTAGCAATACCCACTCAAAAATTTTTTACCTGTCCATAATTGTCTATTCCAGATATTAATCTATTGAGATTTAACAAATCGAATGAGGATCTTAGAGCTTGACCAAGAGTAGTCAGTCCAGAAGCCTGAAGATTTTTTAGTTCACTCATGAATGTTGCATGATTCTCCTTCCAACCAGCCTGAAAACCAAACATTTACAAAGAAATTTCTGATTATACAATGAACAATACCTACGGTGCAAACAACCACTAAACAGCAACTATCAAGCCCGTAACTAATTAATAGCTCCTAATCTAATTCTATTCTCTATCTTAACTGATCAAGTGGAACTCAAGCAAGCAATCAGTTGGAGAAAGATCTGCCCACATTATTGATCACGAGCAAAGAACTCAGGCAAACAATGCATTAGTCCATATGACTAGAGGGCTTTGGCTTGAGAGATCCAGTTTTCTATTCAGAGTCAGCCAAATCTAATAAAAGACGTCAGTTATTTACCTTAGCTTGACACTGATGATGGGCATGGAGTAAGGGGAAAGGAAGGAGTGGTCATTTTTAAAATGCATTGTTCTCGATAGAGACAACTAGCTACTGAGTGTCTGATCTACCTGAATTTTTCTAAACAGGATTCTTCCTCCCAAACAATATTTTCACTTTAAATGAGAGTATAGGAGGAATTATAGGAATAGCATCACAACTATCTGGAGACAATCCTTTCGACATCTTCAAGCATTCAGAAAGCCCCAAACCTAGAATAAGATGAGGAAGAAAGCAAACAAGGTCTGGCAAAGAGGAGCATCTCCTGGGCATTCTCAGTGGCTGTGAATATCAGCAAAGAACCAAGGACCCAAGGTCAACAGCCAACATGCTGCGATTGAGTGGTTTATAGAACAGAAGGAAGGATCACATTGATTTGTCAGTGATGGCTATAAAACCAAAGAAGCACAAAGTGGCAAGGAGAGAAGCCAAAAGAAGAAGATGTAGCTAACAGCAAGTGACAGATGACTAGGCCAGCAAGGGAGGGAGCAGACAGCACAGCTTGGCAACTTGATGGGACAGTCACTTGAGTCTTGGTAGCCCTGAGGGCTGGCAGTATGGTGTGCTGAATGGTGAAGTCATGCCAACCAGACCACAACAGCTGGAGGTGGGAGGCAAGAGCAAATAATTGAGATAAACTTCATATTTAGCTAAGGCATATTGTCCATTGTGCACACAACTATGGCAAATACTATCTCTTCTAGCAATCTGGACCAGGAGGATGGCCACCAAGCAAATAGGGGCCAGGCTATTGGCTGCACCCTACAATGCAACATCTGCATGGACTTGAGCAAAGCTGTTCGGGTCTCAGGACCTAACATCTGCATGGCCTTGAGCAAAGCTGTTCAGGTCTCAGGACCTACATTTCCTTATCTGAAAAGAAAGAAGACTAGATAAACTGGGACTCTGTGTTAGGCTCTGTGGCATACGCCCCTGAAGATGAGTGTAACGCATGTGTGACCATGGGAACGGCCCCCTCGAGGGTTGAACAGCCCATAGCCCGCATAAGCACACAGTGAGGGTATTCCATTGCAGCCCAGCAGTCTGGGATTCTGTAAAATTAAAGATGTGTTTAGTTTTTTTTTTTTTAATAGCCTTAACATGTCCTAGGGTCAAGATAGCAAAAGGCTAAAACTTTCTATGTGTTCCTTTGGCCAGAGTGTGTAAATACTTTTACTGCATGGGGGAAGTAACACAGGAGAACAATTCCTCATGGCCCAGAGAAAATGGTGCTGGACTATATAAGCTAAACTTTAGCTAAAAGGAAGGATTATGAGTTAAATTGTTCGTGTCAAATACAGGTTTTCCTTGACTTATGATGGGGTCACACCCTGACAAACCCATTGTAAGTTGAAGATATCCAAGTACAAAATGCCTTTAATATACCTAACTTCCTGAACATCCTCGCTTAGCCTAGTCTACTTTGAACATTCTCAAAGCACCTACAGTAGCCTAGAGTTGGGCAAAATCATCTAATACAAAGCCCGTTTTGTAATAAAGTGCTGAATAGCTCAGACACAGGTGAGCATTTTGTAGACACGATGGGGTGCGAAAACAGAAAACACGGAATCCTGAAGCTGCTGGCAACACAGGCCGCTGGAGTGTGTCAGCTGTGATCCTCCTGGTCGTGTGGCTGAGTGTCCACTGCGGCTGTCTGTCACTGGCCACCATCATGAGAAGACGAGAGCGAATATTGCAGCCCCGGAAACGACCCAAACTTAACATTCATAGTTTAACTTCTACTGAATGTATATGGCTTATGCGCCATGATAAAGTCAAAAAAGGCAAATAGAACCACTGAACTCAGGGCTCCTCTGTGCCTAGAAATATCAGCAGGTGATTATAAATCACTCTGAATTTAAAAATTAGCTTTCTTCACTGGGGTGGAAGAGAAAGACGTGCAGTTGGGTGGGGAAGGCAGCATTGATTCTTTTCTTATTTAACAAGTTTCTATGGACCAACTATGCCATGCTGGGCAGAATGCTGTTGCCACATGCTGGGCACTAGAGGACAGAGACCTTGAGGCGCTCCTGCCACAAAGGAATAAGGAACAGTTATGGAGGCTGAAGGAACAAGCGGCCGGAGAGCGAGGGAAGGCTTCTCACAGCGGATGGGGCATTTGAGGAAACCCAATGGCACAAAGAAAAGATTAAAAGGCTCCCCACACTGACGTGAGAAGAGCCAGTCTACAGGAGAGGCAGGTCATAAAAGCACAGGGCTCGCCGACCTGGCTACCAGGCAGAGGCGAGGCCGATGAATTTGGCTGACTGTAAAGTGCTCTGTACACCAGGCTCAGTAGTTTGGACCTATCTGGTGGCCCTGGGAATAACTTGAAGTTTTTAATTAGGGGAGTGGCATGATCAGATCTGTATTTTAGCAAGATTGTTCTGCTGGGAGTTGAAGAATAAATTGTGGGGTGGATGGGAGGGTGAAGCTTGAGGCAGGGAAACTGGTTTGGAGACTGTTGCAATAGCCTATGAGAAGAGTGATGCAAGCCTGAGCTAGGGCAGTGGGGATGGAGAGGAGGCCACAGATGAAAGGATGTCAGAGGTGGAGTCACGAGGATTTAGTAGCTAATTAGAGGGATGGGTCAGGGAGAATGGGTAATACACCAGGTTGAGGCTTCTGGCTCGGGTAAACCTGGGAATGGTGGGGTCTTTCACCCAGAAGCCACTTTGTAAGTTGACTTTCTTTGGAGTTACTTCATTTAGCAATCTTACTCCCATACCCAGAACGCACAGCTAGAGCTCCAGCAAGAATTGAATTCATGAGAGCCACATGATAGTTGAAAACACGACTAAAGAAAAGTTAGTGGACGGGGCCTCCTTGGTGGCACAAGGGGTTACGTCTCAGACCATGAAACTATCACAGCCACTGCAGCATGAGTTTGATCCCCGGCCAGGGAGCTTCCCACATGGCGCAGCAGACCTCACCTGTCTCGCCTGCTGCTCCCCTCAGCAGTGGATTTCAGTCGATCTGCCTGTTCTGCTCCGATTCTGTCTCTGGTGAATCCTCTCATTACCCCCATGTCTCTGGCTAACAACCCAGCTCTTGTATGCATAAATAAATAAATCTTTAAAAAGAAAAATCAGTGGACTACCTGATTTGGTAAACAGCCGGGATAAGATTTGGGTACCACTTAAGCAAGTATCAATACATTATAACTCATCATTATTGGAAATAATGTAATAGTAATCCTGATTGCTAGCCTTCTCAGTCATTACTCTGTCAGAATAAGTGCTCTTTTAATTTTCCTTTATAGTATGAATTAAGAGTGTTTTATAAATAGTTTATACATCTGAATCACTGGCATTCTGGCCTTTTCTGTTTTGATTAATTCTAATTCTTTGCAATGAATTGGACAATATGAGAAATTTGAACAATACACCTACCTCAGTACTATGACACATTTGGGCTACATTTACTACCAAAAGCCATAAACCTCTTTGTGCCGTCTAGCTCCTATTTCAAGAGAAGAACTAACTATGTCCATTTCTCAGAATACTGAAGGGGGGAAAAAAAGTTTGCAGATTAATTTAAGTGCTCGGGGAACCTTATTAATATGACACATTTCTTCAAAAAAGGTAATTATGAAGAGTTAGTGGGAAGAGTATATACTTATACTCTCCACTCATTGCTTGCAGTTGATTTTTCTCGTAAAAATGAATCCAGGACAGCCAATTTTCATTCTTTTTTTTTTTTTTTTTTTTGTGATCAGGCCGTTCCACTTTATTATTCGAGAACAGGGTTTTTAAAGCATAAGAAGAATTAACTCAATTTTCATTCTTAATACAGTCTTCTCTTTCTAAATACTCCAAAGACATCCTACGTATGTCTGTAAAACCTTTACTCCTGATAATTTCCATGCATTCTTACTGAACTTCATACCTTACAAAGCACTTTCACACTTCACATTTGCTTAGGACAATCCTACAAAACGTGCATGATATTACCACCTCTATTTTGTTTTAACAAACCAGGAAGAAGTAAGACTTAGGTCTATCTCAGTTTGTGGGGTGGCAGTGGTGACTCTAGATTTGCACCAGCTAATGCACCAGCCCTTCGTGGAAATAAGTGGAAACTGAGCACTTACAACATGGCTAGTCTGACTTGAAATGCAATGGGATTTTGAGTACTTTGAAGGATGACAAAAAGAATGACAATATTGATTATGTTTATATTGATTACATGATGAAATGATATGCTTGAGTATTTTCAGTAACATCAAATATATTACAAAGATGTCACCTGGTTTTTTTTTTTAATATGGCTACTAGAACATTTTAAATTCTGTGTGTGGCTGGCATTACACAGCTATGGGGCAGAGATATTCAGAGGGAGTTGAAGACCACACAAGAGATCTTGCTTTAATTTGGTAGACAATACACTCATTACAGATTCCAAGGCCGGGGAGACAGGATCGGAGTGGTGTCTCAGGAAGATGAGACAGGCAGTGACAAATAAGACAGGCTGGGAAAGGAGAATCCGAAGTCAGAAAAAGAGAAGCTGGGAGACTTGACTAGTAATCCAGGCCTGCGGGAATCAGGACCTGAGTTAGGGTGGGAATAAGGGGGAAGGGGTTCATTGAGAAACATTTTCAACAAACAGAATAGAACTTGGTGACAGACCGACACGGGCCCGAAGGAGATGGAGTAAAAGATGATCCCCAAACTTCTAGCCTGCGAGACCCAAAGTCTAGAGGTTTAGAACAAGGAGTAACTGCAGATGCGTGAAATCCTAAATGGAGAGTTTATTATATTCACAGGTCAAGTTTAAAAGTCTTCCAGAGGAAAAAGGATAATGATGCTGATGATGATAAAGAATAATTACAGGTGATTTTATCAATACCTTTGTGTCAGGAACTCACATAAGCTGAGCAGAGCATTTCTCATGTAACCTTCTCATCTGCGCCTCAGGAGGCAGGTGCTATTCTTATCTCCATCTTATAGACGAGCACTCTGAGGCTCAGAGAAGCCCAGCAAGTTTTGTGGCTTAATGGCAATGACACAGCTAGGATTTGAACTCAGGTGGCCTAATTTTAGATCCAACCAATTTAAACCACTCTACTAAAGGTTTTTCCACCTATTCCACATGTTCACCTCATAGAGGTCTGGTTAGATGAGCTTTTAAGTTTGGAAGTGGAATAGAATTTCCAAATTTCATCTAAGCCTACCTTTCCCTGATGTCTAAATTCAAACCAGTTGGGTGTAGGGAGCAGTGAAGAGGGCTTGGAAGATCCGGGTGTGTTTGTGGCCCTCACCAACTACGCAGGCAAGTGGTCCAGAGTAAATCCTTTACTCCTTCCTGGAGTTGTTTCCTCCTTCAAGCCATGAAAGGGCCAGAAAACCAACTGGAGGGTCCCTTGTTGTAGCCTATTATTCGACACCTTGTACCCACTGTTTATGTAAATCTGACGTACAGAAAGAAATACCCCTGTCTTAGCAAATATGTGAATTTGGGGCTGCTTTCAATTTGTATAGTCAACTAAAACCCTTTTTGAATATCAAGAGAAAAAGTAGGGGCCTTTTAGTCTGTCAGTGACCTCGGTTCTTGTGCTAGCTCTCCCCACTCATTACATAGCTCCCACTCATGTCACCACAGAACTGAGAGAACGTGCACTCCTCTCCTCAGAGGGGCAAAGCCTAAAACATATTTTGCTCTACCGTCTGCACCCTTATTCCCATCTTCTCATCTGACAGGTGGGCTTGGGAACAGGAAACTGGCCTGCTCTCTCCAAGCCTGCTGCTAAAACTCTAATTTTCTGGTATGTTCTCTGACATGTGGTTTTTAAGTGGCAGGCTCAGCCCCTACACAGACCCATCGGGAGGTCTGTCACATGTGAACCATTTGGAGGCTTTTTGCAAACACACATCTAGGCTCTATCCTCCAGAGTAGAAAAAGCCTTTTATCAGGAATAAAACTGTTACTTGGAACTCTGGCTGACTCCTGTCTTATTTCTAACCTTGGTTTCAATGAAGGAGGGCAGTGGGGGTGTTACTTAATGGCTACACCAAACCTCAGCGTGCTAACCCTTGTCCTTCCTGAACTTCAGCCCATCTGGGGAAAATCGCTTCTCTGATTCATTGATTTTTACTTTTTGTTTTTTTTAACAGAAGAACCCTTTCCTCCATCTGGAATCCTGGCACGAAGTACAAACAAGCGAGAGGTAAACGCAGACCAACCATCCTTAAAGGGATGGTGGAGCGGCACTAGAGGCCTTTTGAAAAGCCCAGCTCTGTCTCAGGAGGTCACCCTTAACCCCTTTCTATAAAAAGCTCTCATTAGCCCCAGTCTAATGTGCAGATTTAACACACATGTTATTCATTTCCCCACCAAGGTAACAAAGATATTTAGGGCAGCTGAATCTTTCCATAAGAGACATGCCTCTTAAAAACTATGTAAATTGAATATTTGTACATCAATAAATGACTAATATTCTCCAGGGTGGCAGCTAGTGACAGTGAATCTTTTCACGGAGCAAAACTAAACCATTCTATATTCTAACGTGTGCCCAGCCAGGCTCCCTCACACAGCGAGGAAGGCTCTCGCTGGAAGACACTACTTGCCCCGCCCCTCTGACTTGGGGACTGGTCACTGCACGTACCCATTTCGCTCACACACACGTACAGCCTATCCAGACACTTCCCTGAACTGTTTAGTCCAAGTCGTCCTAGCTTGTGTGCAAGCCCGAGAAAGTGAATAAATAGCCTCCTTGGAATCTACAGGACTACGTGCTGCTCCCCTCTCTTTGACGAGAATTTGTATCATTTATTAAAAGAAATGAAATCAGCTTGGTAATGAAATCAGATTGGCCTTTCCCAATCCCATGTTAGAGACCTAGCCTGGAACGACCTGGGGCTCTTCTAGGTGGTTACAAACTAGATGATCAACGGGTTTGAGTATTTTGCCAGATGTCACAAGTTAAAACTGAAGTCTAAATTTAGCCAGGTCATCATTTTTCTTGTTGAAAGATAAACTATTTTCCTTTTTCCATCTGAGCTCCATAAGTTTGGAGGAAGCTTGCTCTACAGCGATGCAGACAATGTGAAGAAATCAATTTCAATAGCATTTTTCAACCAACTTGCCTTCTTCTCCAATTTAGCGTCCTATGGCCTTCGCCACCACAAACCGTTGTTGTGCTGGTAAACTGACCAATGAAATAGAATGACACAGAAAAATATGAAGCCCTGCTTTTCCAGTTAATTCTGTTTCCTGAAGAGACAAATGATTTTTCCCTTAGTCTTTGCCCTTAGCCTTATATGGAATATGTGTGCAAGTTAAAGCTTTACAACTTCAAGAATTTTCTTCTCACAAAATGAACTCCAACTCTGAAAAAATATAAGACAGAGTTTGTCCTCCTTAGGGCAAACACAATACTGTGACAGCTGAACCATCTCGAAAGGTTAAAATGTCTTTTTTTTTTTTTTACAGATAGTCAACCTCTAAAGCAGTTTGTTAAAATTGTAAAGAATGCATTTGGAAGACCCTATATCATTAAGACAATAGAATTACTTGCTTCTTGTACCTCTTTTTAAAACTTTCTTCTTGAGTTATATTTTCTGACCCTGTCTGGTGCATTTTTCCCCCTCAATAATATAGCAATCTGGCCTGATCTTGCTTTTTTAGTTTTATCACTTGACGCAAAGTACTGGTAAACATCTAGGTTCAAAGGAGGCATTCTATCGTCTGTAGTTTTTATGTGTACTAATAGAGCTTTTTCTCATAAAATTCCTTGCTTTATAAATATCCAGTTCTCATAAATCAGAAGGAGAAAGACAAGTACCAGATGATTTCACTCATATGTGGAATATAAAGAAACAAAGCAAAGGAACAGACAAAACTAAACAAAACAAACCCTAGAAATATGACTGCAGAACTGAGCTTCCCAGAGGTCAGGAGAGGGGGAGTGGGGACCAAAGGGATAAGGGGGAGCTAATGGAATGTGGTAGAGGACTTCTGGTGCCTTGGTAGTGGGTGTAGTGACATATATCCACAGAGGTGTGAACCTGTACCCCTAAATCCTATACAATGTTGTAAACCAATGGAACCTCAATCAAAATATTTTATTAAAAAGAATAAAGTTTCCAACTGCTGTACACTTTTAAGCTTTACTTTTCAGAAAAGAGTGTTCTTTGAAATAAATAGCAATATTAGAAACTAAATCAAGGAATATTCCTAACAGGAAATATATTATTGTCATACAGCAATGAATTTTGCATTTCTTTCATGAAACCAAAATTCCTTTATTTTTAAATGGGGAGGTAAATAAATGTGTCGTTCCCTCTCTAACTCTAAAAGTCTATAAATATGAAAAGGGAAAAAAAGAATACCCAGTTCTTTTGTATTCTTTTTGTCAAAGCTACTTCCCCAAGGACACTTCTTAGTGTCCTGAACTTGCTAAAATGCTCTGTCCATTTTATTTGGTTGTATCAGTTCTCTTCTTGAGGACTGTGAATGCTATCATTCTGTGGTTCAGTCCCCCAACTTTTAATCACACCCTTCAGGAAACACTACCAGTCAAGACCACATAAAAGAAATCTAGTTTATAGGAACCTTCTATATTTTAAAATGGTTCTTAAGAAATTGGCCCCCAATATATTGCAGAAACGTCTTTAACAATTCATGGGCTGCTGAATAGCTTTTCAGCAGATGGTCAAACACACCCATGAGCAGTTACTTTTAAGTAAACTGGGTAAAGAAATTTTTCACAGTTTGATTCCACTGATACAAAGTTCACCATTTTGTGTTATAGGTCTTTTAAAAATACCTACTGTGACTTTTCTTTTAGTGGCTAAATAATCAAGGATTAGTCTAAAATATCTGTAAAATGCATTTGTGAGTTTTCAGTTCTTATCCCCAGGGCATTAGGATAAAATTATGAAGTGGCACACCTCTCAGAGTTCACTTGAAAGCATGATAAGATCAAGAGAAATTTGATCTTCACCAGAGGACGCTAACATGCAGAAAATGAATTTTAGAGACTTTTCTCCTCAGAGTCAATTGCTCTGTTAGTGAAGGAAAAATATCTTAGAGTTGCAAATAATTTACGAAACTTGGTCAGATACCAATGTTAAGTTTCCTCTCTTACTCTCAGCCAATTTCAAATATAGTTATTGATCAATACCTATTATGAAAAAAAATACACACACACAGCTATTGTACGGATCACATGTTCAATTGTTGAGATGTTTGGTTGTGACAGGAGACATTTTTATGAATGCATACACAAAACAGAAATGAACAAAGGTGGTCCTGGAAAAATACGCACGGACAGGAGGGAGACTAGGCTACCCAAACACTGCAAGAGTTGAGTAGAGGTGATAGTATAGTGGACATTCATCACTAAGTACTATATAACATTGCTTTCCTCCAGAATATTTTTTAAAGATTTATTTATTTATGCATACAAGCTGGGGTGCAGGCCAGAGGTGTGGGGCAGTGAGAGGATTCACCAGAGACAGAGTGGGGAGCAGAACAGGCAGGCTGACTGAAATACACTGCTGAGGGGAGCAGCAGGAAGGCAGGAGAGGTCTGCTGCACCATGTGGGAATCTCCCCCACTGAGCATCAAACTGGTGCCGCAGCTGCTGACAGCTCCACAGAACTGCACTTAACCGCTGTGCCACCAGGGAGGCCCCCAGACTAATTTTTTTGACGATTCTTTCAAAAAACTTTTTTTTCCTGATTCCCTAGAGATAAGAATTGAAAAGTCATAAATGTACTTTGCAGATATTTTAGACTGATCCTTGTTTGTTTAGCCACCTTTAAAAAGTTGTTGTTGAGTATGGCAGTTTCTCAAAATATTAAAAATAGATTTGCCAGATGATCCGGCAATTCCACTCCTAGGTGTCTTCCCGAAGAATACAAGAACACTAATTCAAAGGGACATTTACACTCCTATGTTCACTGCAGCACTAGTTATGATGGCTAGGTTATAGAAATAATCGAAGTGCCCAAGGACAGAGATAGATGAGTAGATTAAGATGTCACACACACACGCACACGCACAAGCACACACATGCACTGGAATACTACTCAGCTATAGAAAAGGATGAACTCTTGCCATTTTCAACAATGTGGATGGAAGCAGAAGTCAGAAGCAAAAAGACAAATACCAGATTGATTTCACTCATGTGGGAGTATAGAAATACAAAAGAACAAACAAAATGAAAACAAAACAAACCTAGAAATCTAACTGCTGAATTGGGGTTACAGACAGGAAGGGGGACGAGTTGGGAACTAAAGTAGGGGAGGGCCCAATGGATCATGGTGGACGACCATGGGTGCCTTGGTGGTAGGTGTGGTGGTCACATACATCTGAAGAGGTGTGATCCTGTACCCCTAAATCATACATAGTGCAGGAAACCAAGGTTATCCGAATAAAAAATTACAACTAAAAAATACAATTACCAAAAAGCTATTGTTTACATAATAAAAGTAACATACTTTCATTATTAAAAACTCCAACAGAAATGCAAAGTTAGTCTATCTCTTTGCCAAACTCTCAGTTCCACTCCTCAGAGGTAACCATTGATAAAAATCTGTCCTGATCTGACATTTATGGATTTAACTGCTAGTGTGGGGCCCTGCACATTAAGCACATTAAGCACATTCAGGAACTGTTCTCTAAAACTTGAAGTAATTTTGAATTCACCCTGAATCCCAGCCTCTTTATTCCACATCCTGCCTTTGAGTTATACAATTCTCTCCTGTACTTTTTGGGAAGGAAGGTAGAAATAATCTAGTTTAATCCCTTCACTTTAAAGATAAGGAAGCTGACACCATAAAAGGTTAGGTGACTTGCAGGTCCTGTGTCCATCTAATCAGTAGCAGACTCCAGCTAAGAACGCCAAGCTAAGAACTCGGTCTGCACTTTCCAGCCCAGCACTCTTGACAGAGCTGCTAAAGGGACACAGCTTGCCGGACTGACATGACATCAGATGATGTGATTTCCCAGAAAAGCTACACTGTGACCACTTTAAAATCTGATTTTTATAAAAGTACCATGAGATTCTATCACAGCTCCTAACAGCACTAAGAAATGGAGTTTACAGTATCTATATAAAAATGTCTTTTTTAAAAAATGGAGTTTTTGTTCTACATATCTTCAGCATCCTCCTACAAGAAATAAAACAGAAGGGACCCCAAACCTTCCAATTCTAGTCAGAGTTGCATTAAAGGCTAGACTCCGAAGAAGTCCAGCTCTAGAAGGCTAGAAGCTGATTGTCTGCTGCTTAGTGATGTGAGTTCCCTTCTGCAGAGACAAATGGAGAGTCTGGGCTTCTGATTGAACAGCAGTGCCTCCAGGCAAATTTAAATCCAAACATCTTGGTCTAGTTCAGGCTAATCGACCATTAAAGGTCAGAGTCCAGGTTCCACAGCCCGCCCCTTGCGCAACTTCTCATCAGTATAAAATAGCGTTTGAAGCGCTCCATCGCCTCCTCTCCCTCAAGTCACACCTTTAATGGAGTTCACTCTCTTCTCCCCAAGGCCTCCAGCTCCCCCCACTCTCTATGTCCTCTTTGGTTAACTACTGGCATCAGAAATAGGGAGACACACTCAGGAGGTGGAAGAGACAGGTTTGGCTGAAGTGCAGGAATTTTATGTGGAAATGATGGGAAATGAGTTTATACGGACACGTGGAGCAAATCCAGATGGTTCACAATAGCAGGCTGAGCAATTTCAACTTGATTCCATAGGCCAGGGGACTCTTGAAAGTCTGTGAGGGGGTAGAGAGATGCTGACACCAGCTTTGCTTTTTAGAAAGTTCGCAGTTGGTGTGGGAGTAGGAATTTGGGAGACCACACAGAAGGCTGTCACCGTGGTCAAGGCAAAAAAGGCCAAGCCGTGGACTCAAGGAGGACAGCAGAAATTGAGCCGAAGGAACACATATTACGGACATTTCAAAAGGATGATAGATGGGACTCATAAGGCGATGGAAGGCCAGGTTCAAAGCTGAATAATGCCAGGCTTTCAGTCCTGGGAGTTTCCCCTAAAAGGTGGGGAGTACGGCAGAGGAAATAGGTTTTAGAGTCAGGGACGCTCTCTGACATGCTGACTCTGAGCTGGTGGCAGGATAGCGACATGGAGATGCTCTGTAGTCAGCCAGGGATAAGGAATGCTGGAGTAAGACGCTGAAGATGGAGTGGGGTCCGTGCAGGAGTATGTGGAACTATGGGTGAGGTTGGATGCATTCACCAAGGAAAAGAAGTTGAAAGATGGGAAAGAATTATCAGAGAAAGGACTAGAGAAACAGAATAAAGTGATGTTTCTGGGCGGAAGGAGTAGTAACTGTTTCAAATGCAGTCAAGGACAAGGAGAATAAACACTCGTCAATTGACCCAAGCAGCTATAGCGTAAATCCGAAGATTTTAATAAATCATATCTGTTTTTTTCATTTGCACTATTTCTTACACGAACATAAAATATTTTGAGTATTTTGTTCAGTGGAGTTCAAGTTCAGAGTTTGTGTCTTAGTACTATGCTTACTGAACTATTGAAGCGACAGGGTGGGATATAAATACTGCAAGAGCAACTGCCATTAATGAATGGTATAATCAGGCAAATATGATTTAGTATGCACAACTCTATTTTCTACGAATATCCTGAACATTAGCACAAAAGTCTTCCTAGAACTTTTTTCTGGTCCAGATATCTGCTGATGGCAGCGGTGAGGCTAGAGGAGAGTGGGGACCTGGACAGGATGAGGACTGGGCCAGGAGGCGAGGCACTGGCTGAGACACAGAACTCTGCAGCAATGGAATGGTGCATTCGGGCCTTTTATGAAAGCATGAAGTAATCAGAGAAATAATAAAAATGGTAACACTAGCAGTAGCATTTTTTATTCATCGAGTGCTTGCTATAATACCAAGTACTGTTATATCAAAAGCAACCATAGGGCCTCCCAGGTGGTGCAAGGGGTTAGGTCTCAGCACGATGAAGCTATCAGCAGCCACTGCAGTTTGATCCCCAGGCAGGGAGTTGACCCACATGGCACAGCAGACCTCTCCTGTCTCGCCTGCTGCTCCCCTCAGCAGTGTATTTCAGGAGATCTGCCTGTTCTGCTCCCCGCTCTGTCTCTGGTGAATCATCTCACCCCCATACCTCTGGCCTATACCCCAGCTCTTGTATGCATAAATAAATAAATCTTAAAAAAATCATCATTAAAAAAAGCAACTATAAATGACAGCATGACAATGTGTCTTACAGGACACGGTTCCAGTCCAGTTCATAAGAATGAGAAAATACCAGAGAGGAGTTATTAAAAGGAACGCTCTCTCATGATTCACAGAAAAAGTGAAGAGGCTTATTACTTAATGCTCTGGAATAGAGACAGACCTGGGTTACCATTTGTTTGTGCTACTTAACCTTTCTGGGTCCCTTATCTGTTAAATAGGGATAACTATAGTACCTGGGACTTAGGCTGGTTGGGAAGATAAGTGAAATAAGCACTACATTCATTGGCACTTTGCCCTGTACATAAGCATTACTCAGTAAATGTCAGCTGCTATTATTAGAAAGTTATTAAATTATTGTTCATTATTATAAGGAAGTAAATGTTAAGTCAAATCCTATCTGTGAGAGCCAGATAACACCTTTAACTATAAGATGGGTTTAAGGAGGATCCCAAACTGGGGTTATAAAATCATTCCACTTTGTATGGAGGCTGTCTACTAGCATATCTGTGCTTTTACCCAGCCTCAGGATTAGGTGTTAGTACTTAGTCCTTAAATGGAAACCATTACAGTTACAAAATATAACATAATCACTCCAGTAATCCTCACTAGAGGGACTGAGTTTAGCGAAAGAAACAGTCGGCAAGCCCTCCTGGTGTGCGAGCTTCCCCCCTCCTTTTAATGCTACTGATGACTTCCCATGACAGAAGACAGGGCTCTACTAGGGAACATCAAGAAAGCCCCTTGTTAAAACCACAATGAGATACCCCCTCCCGCCAGTGAGAACGGCGCACATTAATAAAACAGGCAACAACAAATGCTGGTGAGGATGTGGAGAAAAAGGAACTCTCCTACACTGCTGGTGGGAATGCAAATTGATCCAACCACTATGGAAAGCTGTATGGCGTTTCCTCAAACTGCTAGAAATGGAACTCCCATATGACCCGGCAATACCACTACTGGGAATCTACCCAAAGGACACAAAAACACTAATCCGAAAGGATACATGCACCCGCATGTTTATTGCAGCACTGTTCACAATAGCTAAGGTATGGAAACAACCCAAATGCCCAAAAATAGATGACTGGATCAAGAAGATGTGGTACATATACACAATGGAATACTATTCAGCATTCAAAAAAGACAAACACATGCAATTTGCAGCAACATGGATGGACCTAGAGGGGATCATGATCAGTGAAATAAGCCAGAAAGAAAGAGAAAATTATTGAATGGTTTCACTTATAACAGGAATATAGGGGAGCCAAATAAGAAAGCGACATTGAGTAGGGAAGGAAGGGAGGGGGAGGGCTCAAGAGGGGGTAAGAGGGGAGCACAGAGGACTATGGTGATGGCTCCACGGGTGAACAGGTGGTGGGTAACTTATGGGGAACACACAATAATGTAAAAGATACAAATAACAAAAATAAATAAAATATCTATTTAAAAAAAAAAGAAAGCCCCTTGTAAGAGAAGTGATACAAACACCTTTTGTTTCTTAGTTTTACTATGCCAAGATAGAGAATTTATCCTTTATCCTGCTCTTCCTGGTGAGTACTGTTCCTGGGAATTCCTGAGCCAAGGAGTTATGTAAATCTAAGGAATATTTATAAAAGCAGGGGACATTTAGTGCCACTGGTGACTGCACATTACAAACAGAATTTGTCATTACTGTAGTAACGTTAGGAGTTTACATATAGACCCAACTGTACTGAGTCCAGGAGAAAAAACATCTCATTGAACCAGTTAGATCACCAACTGTATCCAAAAGTCTAAGCAACCAAAACTGGCTTTCAATACAAACAAGAATGGGATACTTTCATTATTTTGTCCCAGGGTCAAAGGTGATCAACCTATCAACTCTGAACTGTATGATACCCTTTGGCACACAAATGAGTCCACTATGGACCCATTTTAAACAGAACTTCCAGAGGAAGGATCTTCCTTCAGAAGCAATTTCTAGGACTCTGAACATCAGATATATCTTAACACTTTGTGTGCCAGTGCCCTTTAAATTTACCAACCTTGGGGCCGGTCTTTTTCTGTGCCACCGCATGAATGGTATAAGCATTCAATAAAACACACACAACTCCTGAACTCCTGGATATTAAAAAAAACGTAATATCTCTCATAAAACACCTTACACTTTCACCAAAACAATGTGTAAAGCTTCTAGACTGAGTACGATCAAAGAAATAGCTCCTAATAGTTCCAAATAAATCCACCGTGGCGCGAAAAACCGGAGACTAGATGAACACGTATTAATACGTGAGAGGCCACGTGATACTGGTGACAAAAACACGTACTAATACGTGAGAGGACCACAAAGTGTTAAGAAAGAACATAGACCAATACTGCTATCTAATAGAAATACTGTGCAAACCACAGGTGTAATTTTATAATTTCGAGTAGCCATATTAAAAACATAGAAGCAGCTGAAATTAATATTTTTTATTTAACCCAATACATTAAAAATACTATGGTTTAAATTTGTAGTCAATATAAAACTTGTTAGTAAGCTATTTTATAACTTTTTTTGTACTAAGTCTTCAAAACCCAGTGTGGAATTTACATCTAAAAGCGAAATGATGGGTATATCAGAAGCGCCACCCTCAAACCCTCTCACTGCCATCTCGGTCCCTAGTCCTCTTTGCTGGGTCCCTCTGAGTGGCCTCACCCCTCACTGGGACCACTAGCCCACCGGAGTTGTGAAGCGGGAAGGAAGTGTTGTTAAGACATCACCTTGGAAACCCAAATACACTTCCCAGCAGAAACAATAAGGAGCACAATAGTTCAAAGGCTAAGTGACTTTAAGGGTTAAAAAACGCTTTCCTGGGGAGGAAGGTCTGGGAACCTAATCACCATCTAGAACATTGTATCCAGGAGCGAGCCTGTCCCCAGGCTTCCAGCAGCACACAAAGGGACTGCCCCATCTCTCTTTATACTCTCTGTGAAAGGAAACTGGAGGCCATGTTTACAAAGAGTTTTTCATTTAAGGACTTTAAATTAACCAGTCAGTGCCCTTCTTCATCCCTGCCCCTCTCTGCCCCCCATGCAGAGGATCTTCCATCCTGCCCTTCCCTGGGAAGCACATTTCCCCCCCCACATGGAGCAGCTGCCCTGTTTGACCACTCTGTGAAACTGACAACCCTGCCTTTTGAACAGTTTTAATTATGTGTCTGAAGCAAAGGCAAAGGGAAAAGGACAATATTTGTGCTTTCCTTATGTGTGTCCTGCCCTCCTGCCATCCCTCCCATCTCAATCTCAACTTCAAGGTCAAAAGCTCTCAAGCAGCCGGCACTAAGGCAACTAAGCAGCTTCAACTACATCTGTTGGGCTTCCCAACCTTTGATTCTCCCCTCCGCTCAGCCCACCTCAAGATATGTTTCTGTTTAATGATAACCAGACAAGCACCCAGCCAACTAGCCTTGATCTGGCTTCTTCAAATCTACCTCATAGCAATTGACTCTGGGAGAAAAATACAAACTGAAGCTTGCAGGCTTCACAGTTTTTTGCATGCAGTGTCACCTAGTTACAATCTTGACTGGATAAACTGAATTCTCACTGTGTCCTGTCCGCCCTCCCCCCTCCAATCCATTGGTGAGGAATCGACTGTTATTTGGGGAGGCAGGGAGTAGCACAGTGGACCATGGGCGCTTTGATGAGAGCTATGGTGACCACACCTGGTGGGGGGGAATCCTGTACTGTCAAAATACTAACAAGGATGTACTTCATTAACAAACAAAATGAGCCCACTATTCTTGACACCTCCCACACCTTCACCTACAGTCTCCAGGCACCTTTTCCCAATGATCCACCTCAAGACCCTTAGTGAGTAGGACCACATCTTATACTATTCTGTTCTCTCTTTGGGCCAAGTCTTAACTTAGGCCCCTATAACACAATTTAGTCCAGAGAGGGTGTTTAATGAACAATGAATGTATGGTACATGAATGCTGAGGTTGCTGTAGCAAAAATCCACTGTTAGACTTATCTTTCAGAAGAAACACCATTTCCATCAGGTCACTACAATGGGGATAAATGTTAGGCCAGCAGTTACCTGCAGGGGATGAAGGGGTTACAGGAGGAAGCAAGAGGTATTTTCTGGGTTGATGAACATGCTTTGTATCTTCGTCTGGGGTGGAGGTTACATGAGTATAAAAAGATTTTAAAAATGCATAGTCATTCAGGTTGTATTCTGCTGTATATGAATTATACTTCAATAAGCAAAAGGAAGGTACACAGCCACATTGGTCTTGTAAAAAATGTGATTCTACCATATTATAAACCCAAACCTAAATGAAAATATGAGCTGTAATAAACATCAAACATATCAAATTGTTAATAGTGATCATCCTCTGAGGAAAAGTGAAAATGGAAGGAGGAGGAGGACTAGGTAGCTTTCACTCTTATGTGTTGCTTGAAACCTTTTCTTCCCTAATTATCGAATCCCTGTTAAAATCTAGGCATTCCTTCAGATACTCGGGATACAAATATAGCAAAGTTCAAATACATGTCCCTAAAGTGTTGACATTAGGGAGGCCAACATGAACACTGGCCATCATCATACACCACACTGTTTGCCGTGGTTAAGATCGGGGCAATGTATGGAGGTCACAGGGGGAGTTGTTACATCGTTTAGGGTAGGGCTGGGGTAGAGAGAGAAGCCAGATGGCTTTTGAGAATGTAGACTGAAGAGTAGAAGCATGTCAGGACAACAAGTATGCCGCAGGCGGAGGGAACAACATATTCAATGGCACAGAAGCCAAAGGCATAGTGATGATGGAGATGACACCCTAAGATTCCATTGTGGCTGGAGCCTGTGGTCCATGAGAGGAGAGTGGAGAGACATGATTGGAAAGGCTAAGAAAGGACCAGATCATGAAGGGCCTCGGAAGTCAGGGGAAGGAGTTTGGATTTTATTCTGAAAGGGAGCCACTTAAGGACCCACTTAAGGATTTTAATAGGAGAAGGACATTTTATTTTATGTTAAGAATAACTGATCTAGTAGCAAGGGGGTGCAGTAGGGAATCAGTGGAGAGCCAGAGTGGAAGTGGTGAGACCATCTGAGTAACTGCTGCAACAAAGGTGCAGTAGGAGAATCATGGAAGTTGAAACAAGGGAGGAACAAATAAGGACGAATGATTGGTCCAAGACAGCTCCAGCATACAGAACAGACAGGACTGCCTGATTTAGTCAGCACTCCCCAGTCATCTTCTAGATGGCACCTGAAGATAGCACTTACTCTTTGCCCAGAGATCTAGTTTTCTACCAATAACATTCTCCTTTTTTTCAAACAAGCAATATTTTATTCACTGCAAAACAAAACCACAAGCCAAAGTACAACTAGATAGAGTGGGATACACATGAGCGATGAAGGGTTAACTGTATAAGCTTTCACTAAAGGTCTGACTCCTCTGTCTTCTGCTCTTCTATTAAAGGAAAACTTGTCAGCTACTTTACTCCGAAAATATTTCCCAATAAACTGTAGTTAATTTGTAGATTGCATAAAAATCTGTAAGCATTTATTTCCAATGTATGTATATATGTACACATAATATTATATCCCCAGGTCATAATTATTTTATAAATGAAAGTTTGTGTCTTTTGACCTCCTCAACCCATTTTGCCACCTCTTGTCCCCTGCCACTGGGGACAATCTAATATGTTCTCTGGCTCTATAAACGTAGATTTTTTAGATTCCATACATAAGTGAGATTATACAGTATTTGTTTTTTTCTGAGTGACCTATTTCACTTACTATTATGCCCTAAGGTGTATCTATGTTGTTGCTAATTATAAGATTTCATTCCGTTTAGTGGGTGAATAATGTTGCAGCGTGTGCGTGCGCGTGTGTGTGTACCATAACTTTCTTTTTTTTTTAAGATTTATTTAATTATGCATACAAGCTGGGGTACAGGCCAGAGGTGTGGGGCTGCGAGAGGTTTCACCAGAGACAGAGTAGGGAGCAGAACAGGTAGATCAGAAATACACCGCTGAGGGGAGCAGCCAGTGAGGCAGGAGAGGTCTGCCCCGCCCTGTGGGAATCCCCCCAGCGGGGTGTCGAACTCAAGTCAAAGCTGCCAACAACTCCAAAGCGCAGCGCTTAACGCCGCGCCACCAGGGAGGCCCTACCATAACTTTCCTATCCATTCACCCATTGATGGACACTTAGATTACTTCCATATCTTAACTGTTGTAAATAATGCTGCAATGAACATGGGCATGCATCTATCTTTGTTAGTGTTTTTTTTTTGTTATTTTTTAAATAGATATGCAGAAGTGTAACTGCCAGATCACAAAGCAGTTCAGTTTTTTCCAGTGGCTGCACCAATTTACATTCTCACTAGTCGTGCACAGCCGTTCCCTTTTCTCCACATCCTCACCAATACTTTTTATTTCTTATTTTTTTGATAGCACTCATTCTAACAAGTGTGTGTTGGTAGCTCATTGTAGTTTTGATGTACATTTCTCTGATGATCAGTGATGTTGAGCATCTTTTCAAGTCCCTGTGGCCCATCAGTGTATCTTCTTTCAGAAAATGTCTAATCAGATTCTCTGCTCATTTTAAAAAATGGGTTATTCACTTATTTGCTATTGAGTTGTATGGATTCTTTATACATTGTGGATATTAACCCTTACCAGAGATATGACTTGCAAATATTTTCTCCCATTTCGTAGTCTGCATTTCCATTTTGTTGATAGTTTCTCCTTTTCTTATTTCAAATTAACTATCATTACATGCTTCAAGTGACCAGTAAGGAAGATGAAAAGGAAGCAAGATGGAGGGGGGGAACAATTCATCATAAAAGTCAAGGCTCTGCCTTTGTGGCATTTTGAGTTTTTAATGCACCTTCCATTGTCTCAGGCTACTCTCACAAGCCACTTACTACTCTTCTACCCAAAGTACTTCCTTAGCTTCCAACCACAATGAAAGGTTCCCCTAAAAGCCACACCTATTCCAAATAAGGCCCATAAAATATGCTCATGGGCATATGAAAAAGTCTTGCCTTAGCTAAAATACCAATAAATGTTTGGGACACAGACCATAAAAAAGCATATGTTTACTTCCTAAATCTGTAAGCCAAATGCTGCCTTTTGCTGCTCCATGATGACAAAGGCATGCAGATACCAGGAAGCAAAGTGCTACAGGATGCGAAACGGCAGCACACAAGGGGACATTTTTCTATTTCAAACGCTCTGTGTTTTCAAATTACAGACTTGGGGATATGTCTTTGACACATCTCTCCCTATTTATATATATAAAACACTTCTGTCCACCATTTATACATGTGTTTCAGCTATTTCTAGAAAAGTTACTCCATCTTTTCGTTTAAAAAGCATTTTGGTTTTTTGTCAAAAAAGCACTTCCTTCAATAAAAAAGAAGTCATCTTAGGAAAATAGCTTAAAACACCAAACTCTTTTGAATACTTGTATTATTATATACCCCACTTTTTTCTTGGTGCCCTCAATTTTGCTCAGTTAGTCGTAAAGACAAGCATACCACTGCTATGCATTGAATAAAAGGAAGTTATGCTTCATAGCAAAACAAAACATCCAAGACAACAGGACCTCAGCCAAAACTAGTAAGAGCAATTATACTAAAAAAAAAAACAACCACTTTTTAAGACTGTGCATTAATCTTATGAGATAACACTGGAAATTTTAAAATATTAAACAAGGTTTCATCCTAGCTGTGTACAGTAGAGCTTAGGCCACCGTATAAAGGTAGTGTTAATACTTTGGACACTATGTATAAAACTTGTCTACAAAGCAACAGTTGAAACAGATGTAGCACATTTCATATGCTTTCCACATGGTCCCCAAATCAAAAGTAATTTCATCCATGCAAAGCTGACTGCAAGTAACAGGTATGACTAATTTTAAAAGAGCACACAGCCATGTCCTACGGGGTATGCAGTAAGAAGTTACTAAATCCTCGGTGAAATACTATATCCACATACTCAACGGTATACATTAGTGAAAAATTCCAGTCACAGTAACTTTTCACAAGATTTATTGTTAGAGCTAGTAAGTGGATATACTGGGAATGGTTCCATGCCTATTAGGACAAAAAAAAAAACTCTCCCAACCAAATGTACAAATCATGCCCTGTTGCAACACCAATAGAATGGAATCTTCTACTAGAAAATATACTGCATTTTGCAATTTGTAGAGTTGGATATAACCATGACCTGAGAAATGAACAGTGTCTCTCCAATCTTAGAGAAACTGAAAATTACATACTCCACATTATCTGCAGAAAAGTAAGCTACAAATAAAACCCTATCTAGCATCATTTTACTGAAAGGTCCTCCGACTCCTAATGAAGAGTGAAGTTTTGAGCAGGGACTGAGATACCTGCTGACAATCAAAGACCCATTTGATAATCAGGGTGACAGAAAATAGACATTTATGGCTCCCAGCTACTAGCAAGGGAAAGGCTAGTGTAAATTTTAAGAAAAACTCACCAGATGTTCTAAAATTTCAAACCTTCCAAAATTACACACACACACACACACACACACACACACACACACACACACACACAAAACAAATAGTTACCACATGGTAAGGGTGAGGTCAGAGCGGGCAGGAGGGAATGGCTGAAGATACTCAGAAAATGAAAATGCTACTAAAATATGGCATATCTTAGGTAATTCCGGTATAAATGGCAAAATGACAAGAACATCAGATTACTGAATTTCTTAGCACATGTAGTTATCATGCAAAAATAAAACAGAAAACCTATTATAACCTTGGAAAAGCATAAAGACTAAGAAGAAGCTAAAGGGTATAGTAATTACAAGTATTGCACAAAGTATCTTCCCATGCCTGACCTAAGAAAGAAAAAAGATCAAACTCAACTTGGAAGAATGTTTTTTACATTAGGAAAAAATGTAGCATATAATATGGCAAGATAAAGAGTTAATATGAAATTTCCATTAAAAACAAGATCCAACTTTCCCCTCTGCTCACAGAACTATCCAGAGCCTCTAAAAGAGCATGGACCATTTACAGTCACTAAAAATTTTAACTATGAAGACTATGTGGCAACCTGGAATAATTCACGCATAAAATACGTGGAAAAGCAGAAGACAAAGTAACATGCACCCTGTGATTACAATAATAGGTAAAAAGATGTAGTGATAATTAAAAGAGGGGATGAGGCTTTCTTTTTCCTTTCCAAAGATTCTGGAAATATCGCCACGTGAATTTTATAGATCAAGATCCATTTTTAAGCTATGAGTCTTGGTATTTAGAAAAAAAATTTAAATAAGCTATTCCTTTTAAAGAAGAGAGTGAGAGACACTGCTTTGTAGCTTACCCTTTTTACCACTTCAAATTAAGGAGGACTCCAAATGACACACTACAAATGAGGAGTTCTACCTGTATTAGTATTTAGAGAGAGCAGACGTTCAGGCTTAGGATGTTCAAACATCTGCTTTTCTATGGGGGGAAAAAACCGGCTACACCCTTTTGGAAAACTGACATTTTAAGAATGCTTATAGTATTTTGAAAGATGTGTACTTGCTCCGTTTTTCTAAATAGACAGATCAAAAACTGAAAACAAAGCATGGAAACCAGAGAAGTTTTAAGAGGAACCTACGAATTCAACTGTTAACCGAAATTACAAGTTACAAAATTAAAGCCTCTCTTTGGTCTGAAGGAACGCTCTTTGGCCACCTATAGGTTTCATCCTCTCAAACACCTCTGGGCTGACACTGATCACAAACACGCACAGACTGCGCCTCCCCAGCGCTATTAAGATAATTCTGGAAAAAAAAAAAGAGGGCGGCTAGCAAAAGACGGCAAGGATTGTGGTAATACATATTTTGAATTTCAGTATGCAAGCTGGACTCCTACGGAGGTTGATTTAATGAGTTCAATTTTATCGGGTCACTGCAGGCAAAGCAGTTCTTTATCTCCTCACCATTAGGAACGTAAATTAACCGCCCCACGGAAGTGAAGTCGCCCATACTTTTCTCCTGTGGGTCAGAATACTATGGATCAAATCATGGAAGTTGACTATTATAACTGCGTGAGGTCGAGACCTCCTCTACCGTCTTTCCCTTCCCCAGGCTAAATCCCTGCTTGGCTAACACAAACCTCATTTGTGATGTAAATAGGTAGGCCAGGTCCCTACGGTGGGTTCCTACCGGCATCTCCCGCCCCACCCGTCTGGGCTTCCCGGAGTCGCCAATGAAACAGTAGCTAAGGTAACTAACGGAGACCAGGGTTAACCGGAGCGACTCAGAAGACCAGAAAAGGAGTTCTCTGGGTCTGTGGGCTGGGAGGCTCGCTCGGCGGACAGACTTTCCATGGGGTGGGGGTGGGTGCGCGGCTGCAGAAGTGCAGAAGCAGAAGGCTAGCCTCTGCAGGCGGGTGGCTGGCTCCGCCACGCTCTCGGCAGGAAGGGGAGGAGAGCAGAGGGAGAAAGGGAGAAGAGGCAGGGAAGAGCTGGAGGAAGGAAAGAGGGCGGGGGAGGAAGGCAGGGCCGAGGAGGGCGGGGGAGGCGGGGCCAGCGCAGGGAGGGAGGCGGGGCTAGGGGAGGAGCCAGCCTCCAGGAAAGCCCGCGCGCCGGCCCGGGGCACCTCCGGGCCGAGTCGCAGACGCGGGAGGGCCCCTCTGCTGCCGCCGCGCGTGGTGCGCCCCGAAGGGGTGGATCCGCCCCGTAGCCTCCCTCCGGGTCTCAGGCCCTCCTTCCCCTCCCCTCCCTCCTTTCCATCTCAGCAGCGCCCTCAGTCTCCCTCTCTGGCTCATACAAAAGCAAAATGTCCGCCATCTTCCGAGGCGGCTGCGGTCGTCGCCGCCACCGACCTGGCAGTCCTGCGGTTTCTCCCCGGGGCCGCCCTTCCCCGACTCCCTCTCTCCGATCTCCGGCGCCGCAGCTACTCGGAAGCAGCCGCGGGCACCGCTCTGCCCGCCCTCTGCGCCCCCACCCCTGCACGCCCCGCAGGGCGCCGCTGGACCACCTGGGGCGGGGGCGAGGGGTTAGCAGCCCCGGGCGACTGGCTCCTGCTTCCCACCCGGCCCTCCCCCAAATGGCCCCTTTACCTTGAAGCAGTACGGGGGTTCGTCGTAGGTGACCAGCATGTACCTGTCTCCGCGGCTGGCCGGGTCCCGGGCGCGCAGCTGCGGGACGAGGGATGACGGAGGGGGCCACGAAGAGGAGGGAGGAGGGGGGGTGATACAAGCGTTACAGAAGCATCCGAATTCCCCGCCACCCCCATCCCTCGGGAGCTCTTCCCATCTCTCCCTTCCCTTCCCTTTACCTTCAAGAATAACTCCACAGCGCCTTTGGCAATGTCCAAATAGGAGGTGCCCAGGTCAGTGCGCTGGTTCATAGAGGCGGACGTGTCTATGAGGAACAGCAGGATGGGCATCTTCCCCCGCACCCTGGGCGCCGCTTCCCACTCTCCTAGCCCCCTCGCCTCAGTGCTGCGTACCGACACCTGAACCCTCAACTCTCACAGAGCCAGGGCGCAGGGAGCAAGAGGAAGCAGGGGAGACGGGACGGGACGGGACGGATGCAACTGCTCCGGGTCTCCTCTCTGCAGCCCCACCTCCTCTCCCTCCAAGGGAACTTGAAAGTGTGAGCGTGTGTAGCCCTCGGGGCCCTCCCCCTTCCTCTCTCCTGCCACCACTACTGCCGCCGCAGCCACAGGGACGACTGCCCAAGCATCCGTCCGCGCTCACTCAGGCGCTCGCCCCAGAATGAGAGCCGTCTCTGTTCACCGACACACAACTTCTGTCCGCTCACCTACCAGGGCACCATGTGACCAGAACCCACGCCATTGGCTGCCAATTATATGAGATTTGCATATTCATTAGATGACAGGCAAGGGGTGGGGCTTGGGCATGCCCTGGGAGTTGAAGTTTGAACCCAGGCAGGGTAAGGGGAAATGTTCAAGACCCTCTTTAGGCTTCTCCTTTAAAGGACTTGGAAGCTGTTCGGATGCTTAGTTTGTGTAGCGTGGATGGACTCTTTTTTCTTGCTCTTCAAAGATGATGTGAAAGGAAGAGTGAGCCCGAGCAACAGTTGTACAGAAGCAGATACTTGAACAGGCTGCACAGAAAATGCTTTGCTAACTGCAATTGATCAATCCTGCCAGTGGCTAAGACCAAAACATTTCAGAAGCGGCAAATTTCTTTCCTGGCAAGATTACCCGCATTCCTTTAGATCCCTCCCCACTCTTGATCGGTACTCGCAAGTCAGTTACTGGTCTTGCATTCCACACAGATCTACTTAGAGAGGAAACTAAAGCATAAACAGTTACCTAAACTAGACTTTTGTATGTACAAACTTCTTCAGTTCCACTGAACTCTGAAGTATTGGCCTGCCTGTGATGATTCCACCCACTGTTGTGTCTGCACAGCCTTTACACCAGGGAGATTTGCCACCCTAGATTCTGATTCAACTCACATTTATTGAGCACCTACGTAGTGCAAAGCACCAACGTTAGCCTCGTTTAGTCTTTGAAATGAAATGGCATTATATTAAATTCTCAGTAAAGGGAAGCGCAGCTGGGTGAGATTAGAGTAACAATGAAGGAGGCTCTCAGAGCTGTCTCTGTGGAGAGGCTCACTCAGTGACCAACCCCCGCTGGGCTGCTGCTTCCTACAATACAATTTTTAAATATGGAGGTGAGAGTTCCTAGCACTCTGCTATGCACAACAAGGGATCCGGAGCTTCAGTGAGTTTACCGTTTCCCCAAGGACAAAGATCATACATATATAACATTTTATATATCCTTTGTATTATATACACATTCAGTAACATTTTAAGACAAATAAGACTTCAAAAGAAGTCACATGGCAGTATATGATTCAGGGACAAATAAGTGATGCAAATGAAAAGTACAATGGAAGCAATGATGATCCAATAGTTAGAAGTTCAGAAAATTTCGTGGATGAGGTCCAAAGGGGGAAAAGAGGAATTCTGGGGTAGAAGGAATGATACGAACTAAAATTCAGCCAAAGATATATGGTGTATTTCAGGCCAGCCTGGGGGACTTAATGTTGAAATAAGGATGGAAAAAACATTAGAAGTCTCTATTTTCATTTGATACAAATATTATTGGAGAAGGGTAATGCCTACATGAGCTAAGGTGCTAAAGGTACAGGATTGGTTGGGGCCAGCATGTTAGTTTTCCATTGTTATGTAACAAATTACCATAAATTTAGCAGCTTTAAAACAGAATGCATATTTATTACCTCAAAGTTGCCAAGACTCAAGGATCTGAGCATGGTGTAGCTGGATTCTCTGCTCAGTCTCACAAGGCTGCAATCAACAGCAGTCACAGCTGGGCTGTGTTTTCATTTGGAGGCTCAACTGGGAATCAATCGGCTTCCAAGTTCATTCAGGTAGTCAGAATTCATTTCCCATGGCTGGCCGGCTCGCTAGCTGAAGGCAGCCTTAAAGTGGGCCAGCACTTGCGGTTCCCTTCCGTGGCCCCCTCCACAGTGTGGTGGTTTGCTGCTTCAGGGCCAGAGGGAAATCTCTCACTCCAGTCTGACAAGATGGACCCCACAGGGTGTAACTTACTTAATCATGAGAGTGACATCACCGCCTTCTCTACCACCTTGGCCATATTTTCTTCCCTAGAAGCACAGACTGCACGGACACTCAGAGAAGATCACGCAGGAGTTAACTCCACGGTGTAGAAATCAAGGGGCATCTAAGAATTCTGCCTAATTTTGGTGGGAATGGGTTGACTGGAAACAAACTTGGCCTAGTTCACAGTTTTCATTAAAGTCAAGCCCATGTGATAATAGGCCAATTTCAGCCACCAGATAAATGCAAGGTGTGGATTGGCTGGTTCTTTGGTTGAGGAAATACAAGATTTCCTATTATATTTATTGTGAATATATATAAAATCATTTCACAGTTTATACATATATATATTACACATATATGCATATATGTGTGTGTATATAGAGAGCGAGAGGGAGAGGGAAAGAGAGTGAGAGTGAGGGAGAAAGAGAATAAGCTCCAGTTCACAAATGCTATTTTAAGATGACATAAAAAAAACTTCTCTATACTTCCCCAAACTTTTATGCAATGAGTGTATCTTTTATAATCAGAGAGGACGTTGTGTTAAAGATTATATTAAGTATTCAAAAAATCTCTCCAAGGTGCATACTACTGAAACAATTTTCATCACCAGAAAATAGATTATATTTAAAAAAGCATACAAAGTATTCAAAACTGATCCAGCTGCATTGGGGAAGCACAAAGGTTTCAGGAGCACAGCTCCAGAGGGCATGCATGCAGCCCCCCAAGACTGCCCTCGGAATAGACTCCCCATGCAGGTAAATGCCTCTTAGTGAATTCATTTGTATTTTCTCTAACGGGGCATGTTATCGATCCTTTTTGGCATACACACAAACGGAACTGAAATGATGTAAATATAGAACCTGAAAAAATGTCCATGTCTTCTGACCATGAAAGTGACAATATATGAAAAATACCCTTTTGGCGGATTTAGGGGCTTATTCAGATTAAAGCAAACCCCAAGGCCTCAGCATGAAGCCTCTCTTCACTTCCTGGGGGAACATCAACACTGTATTATGCTAGTATGCATATAGACCTTCTTATTGCGTTTCTTTGGCACAGATCAATACTAACACCCTCCAATCCCCCATCTTTCTACATCTTTCCCTGCTACAGAGCATCAGCCCTGTCATGTGTAGGCTAATGCAGTCTTTGGATTTGTGTCCCCTACAGGAAAGTCAACTCCTGGAGAGCAGGCAGAGAGTATAACCAATGCCCGGAGTGAAGTACTTGCCCAATCAATGGCTGTTGAAAGAAATCATTGACTATGCCGTGGCTGTCATTATTTCATTGTCTTCCCAGAGCTTCCTTTTCTTAGGGCCCTCAGCCTGCCTTGTTGACCCCTGCTTGCCAGCCCCACCTGTGCAGCTCCCCTGTCCCTGGGCTGCAGGATTGGAGCCCCAGTAGGCTTCTTCAGACCAAATCCTTGAGCTGAGACCCCCCAGGAAAACCCTGCTGGTTCCCTTTTGTTCCAGTCATGCTGCTTCTGAAATCGCTCTCCTTTGGACCACGGGTCACTATGGATCCTACAGCCAAATCTTCAACTGCTTCCAAATTTCAGGCCCACTGTCACTGCTGTGCCTCTCTGGCCAGCTAACAGAATTCTTTTCTCAGTGCGGCTCTATGACCTGCACAAACCATCCTGTCTTCTTTCAAGTTTTCTCATGCTTTTTAGACTGCTGAGCCCTAGAGATGGTTTCCGCTTTCCCCCTCGAGATGGTTTCCTCTTTTCCCCTCATGTCTCTGCTCTTCATCTGCTTTCCTTTCATTGGCAGCCTCTAAATCAATTCACTTTAATGCTTCACCATACTCCCCCATTCCAGACCTTTCCCCTTCACGTCTGGGGTTACCAGCCATCTCTCCAGAAGGAATTCCCAACAAACACATCTCCTGGGCTTCATTCCCTTCACAACATGGTAGCTCACGCTTCCACTTCATCTTGTAGTCCACGGTGTAGTCCTCCCCTACAGCAGAACCTCTGTTTTGGTGAGGCCTGGTTTGACTTCCCACTCTCCAGAGATTTGTTGCCTTTTGCCTTTTAAGCAGGCCCTAATCACAAGTCTTGAAAAAGACCTTACTTAACCTAATTGCTACTGTACCCTCCCCACTCCTCCTTTCTCAGCTCAGGGGAGTGCACCCTCACAGCTGGTTTCTCTACCGACCAGGCCTCCTCCAGCCCATGCAATCTGGTTTCTCTCCCAGCACTCTTTGGAAACTGCTCTGAGGTTCCTAGGGGCCAGCTTCTGGCCAAATCCAATGACCTGTTCTATATTTTTCTTGGTTGACTGCAGAGCCATTTGTCACTCGCCTCTCTGAGCTATCCCTTCCCCCACCACCTTGCCTTTCATCACCTGCCACTTCTCCTGTCTCTTCTTAACCCCTTGTACTATTTGCTTTCAACTTCTCTGACTCCTAAACTTAATCTCTGTCTCAGTGCCCACCCAACCACTCCCACAAAGGATTTTGTTATTCCCACTGTCTTTGTTCATTCAGTCAATCTTTCTTTTAGCCAAATATTTCTCTGGTGGGCCTTCTGTGCGACAGGCAATGAGAACAAATAGATTTTATAGTTTGTATGCCTGCTTAGCACAGAGTAAGCTCTATATAAACATTGAATAAAAGCAAGAATAGACACAACCTACGACCTTGTAGATTATATTCTAGTAGAGAAAATTAGCAAAAGAGTAGATGTAAGTGCTATGAGAGGGGAAATACGTGGTGTTAGGGAGCACTAAGGAGGTACTACTAGAGGAGCGAAGAGGCCAGAGATACAGAGAAGCTGCCACTATCGCGAGATGTAGAAACTGGCCCGATTGGGCCTCCCCGGTGGCGCAGCGGTTTAAGCGCTGCGCTGTGGAGCTGTCGGCAGCGGTGACGCGAGTTCGATGCCCAGCCGGGGAGAATCCCACATGGCGCAGCAGACCTCTCCTGCCTCGCCCGCTGCTCCCCTCAGCAGTGTAGTTCTGATCTGCCTGTTCTGCTACCCGCTCTGTCTCTGGTGAACCCTCTTGCTGCCCCACACCTCTGGCCTGTACCCCAGCTTGTATGTATAAATAAATAAATCTTTAAAAAAAAAAAAAAAGAAACTGGCCCGATGAGGGAGGAGATGATGGGGGCGAGGAATGGTGCAGGGGAGAAGGTAGAGTGTTCAGACAGGGAATGCTGAGGTGAGCAAGACAGTGAAAAAGATGGAAAGAGACTCAAGAGAAGAGTGAAGTTCTGTATTTCGGGAGAGTGGGAGACGGGGACCAGGGAACAGGATAGGGAGAGGGGCTAGCGCTGAGCTCGGAGTGGTGAGACAGCCAGGCCGTGCAGGGCTAGTAGGCCCGGCTAAGGAGTTGGAGTTCATTTATGCATTATTTTCAATAAACCTCAGTTTTTACAATTGTTTTAAATTTACAGAAAAAAAATGTGAAGGCAGTACAGAGAGTTCCCATATACCTGCACCCAGTTTTCCCTATTAGTAATGTCTTATGTTCCTATGGCACATTTGTTACATGAACTAATATTGATAAAGTGTTACTAGTATCCATACCCTACGCAGATTTTCATTTCACTTACTATCTCTTTTATGTTCCGGGTGCTACATCACATTTAGACATGTCTACCAGGCTTCTGACGGTTTCTACCTTTGACAGTTTCTCAGATTTTACTTGTTTTTTTGTTTTGTTTTGTTTTTAAATGTTACTTATTGAAGCACCTTGTCTTACATCCTTGCTAGTGCTTTGACAGTACAGGATTCCCCTCTCAGGTGCAGTCGCTGCCACAATCCCACCACTGAAGCCTCATAATTCACCACAGTGCAGTGTGCTCTCCCCTCCCCCTCAGAGCCCTCTCCACCCCCTCTTAAAGCCACAGGTCTATGGTCAGCTTTCAAGGGTTGGCTTTAAACTCCTTGACGCTTTGTGTGGTTTTTCTATATCCCACCTATAAGTGAGACCATTTGGTATTTATCGTTCTCTTTCTGGCTTATTTCTTAGAATGATCCCTTCCAGCTCCACCCATGTTGCTGTGAATGGCATCAATTTATCTTTTTTGATTATTGAGTGATATTCCATTGTGAATATCTACACATCTTGATCCATGGAGTTGGGGTTTGACTTGGGAGCAATGGGAACCAATGAAGGGTTCTCAGCAGATGCTGTTGTGATTATATCATCCTATCTTCAACATAGAGCATGGGTTGATGAGGGCAAACATGGAATCAGGAAGACAAATTAGGGGTAATTTCTATAATCTTAAGTGGACTTAATTGCACTGCTGAGAAGGGATGGCAAGAAGTGCTTGGGTGCCAGGTACCCTTAGGTAGGACAGTCAGATTTTAACCACCGACTGAATGTCGGATGTGAGGAAAGGAGAGGAGTCCAGGAGGACCAACATTCTGGCTTGGGCAATAAAGAAATTGTGGGGCCACTCTCTGAGATAGGGGGCAAAGAAAGAGATGCATTTAGGGGAGAGTCATTTAACAAATGTTTATCAAGCATCTACTGTGTGCCAATTGTGCCAGGAGGGAGATATGTACCCTGTGGTGAGCAAGACAAGGCAAAATCGCTGTCCTTTGGGGCAGAGAGTAATAACTCTCTGGTAGATATCTAGTTTGTCAGTGGGGGATGAATGCTATAGAGAAAGATAAGCAGGGGAAGGGTCAGTCTGTGTGCCAGCAGACAAGGCGAGCTGGAGTCTCCCACGGGACACTGAAGTAGAAATAACTAGGAGGCCAGCTGAGTAAAAAGGCAAAATCAGCCTCAGAACAGGGGAGAAGCTTCTCAGGCTGATTTAGGGGGACTATACTAGAGCTGGGAGTGCTTCATTTCTCAAGTACTATGTGAGGGCACTTCACACCCTTTACCTCAGAACAACAGTCCTGTGAGGTAAGGCCTATTACATTTCTTCCCAATGTTGCCACTGGAAGAGACTGAGGTCCCTCAGCTAGTCAGCTCCTTGACCCCAGAGCCCAAGCGCTCCTTCCCAAATCTGCAGGAACATTATCAGAATGAGAGGGTGTGTGTTGGGGGGCGGGGCATCCCTGAGAGCCCAGACACCCGTTAGAAGCAGCCCAGCATGGAAGCAGTTGCAGAGGGGCCAGAGGAGAGAGGAGGGCATCAGTGCACCACCAACTCCAGCGGTGCCAGAGACCCGGAAACAACCCTCTCATTCCGCAAAATGTTGACCTTGGGTAAATCCTCTAGTGGGCTTGTGTGGTGCCCCCGTTTGCTGTGGTCTGCCTCCTGACACCTGTTGATTTACCTGTGACCAGAGAGCCCTTTTCTGAAACCTGACAGGAGGATGGCTGGTGAGAGTTGGTGCTGATGGGGTGCTGCTGAGAGAATAGAGGTGAGCACCCCAAGAGGAGAACTGGGACATCTGAGATCCAGGAATCTGCTAGTCAAACCCAGCACAAGGCCTGGTACAATCCTTCGTAGCTGCTCCCTTCCGTCCTGGGCCTGGGCACAGCGAGTTGTATAGCTATTTATAGACCTGGTTCCGCTGAGGACTGCCGAAGCCTAGAGATAAGAACAACTGGTGATGAGATTTGGCACAGGGCAGCCCCCAGCCAAGCACCCCAGTTTTGCCACTTTAGTAACTTCCTGTCACATCAGGGCATAGGAGCCTGTGCTGAGTTTCCCCCTTCATATCTTCCCTGGTGTCCTCTCCTGCCACCTCACTGCCCTGAGGTGGCCGCCCCATGTCCCCGTGTACGGAGTAGTCAGGCACTCGCAAGGCATCCTCATTCTCTCCGCGGAGCTCCATGGGTAATGTCAGCCCCGGAAAGAATGTGACACGGTGGTGGTAGGTCACCGCCAGCTTTAGCCTCTCCTGCCTCCAGAAACCTGAAGTCCTGAGTCTCTCTCCTCCCCGCACATGCACCAGACTATCTGCTACCTTATATTTTTTACCTTAAAGGTCTTACTCAGATTCACCTCACTCCTCCTTGGCGGAGGCCCTTAGCCCATGCCTTTAGTTCCCCTGTTAACCTCTAGGGAAGGGTATTGCCATAAACATTCTTCAGCAGCTCTTACACCAAGCCATTTCCACTAATACAGAAAAGAAATATTTCCACTCCTGTTAAAGAATGGATTTCATAATTCTTGACTTTTTTTTCTTGAGGCTGTTTGAAAAAAAATTGACAACATTTAAACCATGTTAGTACATGTCCATTGAAATGCAACAATAGTAGAGCAGTACTTGCACTTAGGCATAGCATGAGCTCCTGCAGCTGCGTGACTTGTCATAAATCACTCAATTTGTCTCAAACAGATCACTAGTTTCTTCATGTTCCCTCCTACTACATCAGTATGGAAGAGCTTCTGACAGCAGAGCTGGCTGGCCTCGTACCCCCACCTCAGAAGTCCCTTACTTGGTGTTTGGCTCACCAGATATTTACATAGGCCTACTGCGCTTGGCACTTTGCTAATTGCCTGGGGCGAGAAGATGCCCAGGACATGCTTTCTGCTTTGCTGAGCTTCTACTCCACTCAGGAAGGCTGGTTATATAAAAAGCTACTTTCAGCATAGTTCGGTAAATTCAGAGACAGAATTGCACAGGGTTCCTTGCAAGCACAGAAATGAGAGGCTGCAGCTAGCGGGTTATCAGGGAAAGCCTCCTGGGGGAGGTGATAACAGTGAAGAAAGAGAGGTCATTGTACCCCAAGATAAAGGACTTGTAGGAGCCACAGTCATCTGAGGCCTTCAAACAGATTCACATGCACGATGACCCTGTTGGTGCTCTTTGCAAGGCCAGTGAAGTCATCTCTAGCCGCTGTGAGTGCTGGCTGCTGAGGAGTCACAGCTGCCCCTCCCCCCTTCTCTGGAAAATTGTCCTCAGGAATGAGAGCTGCCTTGGGCCAAGGTTAGGCACTGAGCCACCTGGGCAGCCTGCCCGCCTCCCCTCCCCCAACCTGCACCCAATGACAGATCGCCACAGCCCCCTTTGCCTCAGGATGGGATCACCTTGTGGTGTCATTCATGCTTCACAGCTTTAGGGATCCAGCCAAAGTTACACTGTGAGACTTCAAATGAGACCATGTCCTGCCTTAGGTCCATTCCCTGCCTATCCTGCTTCCTTCGCTCTCTTTTTCCTGAGAGCTCTCTCAGACAAGTGCAAAGACCTGGATCCTTGTCTCAGGCTCTGCTTCTAAGGAATCTGATCTAAGATAGTATGTGTGATGTACTTTTAGAAATGTGGTTTATGGGCCTCCCTGGTGGCACAGCGGTTGAGCGCTGCGCTGTGGAGCTGTCGGCAGCGAGTTCGAGGCCCAGCCGGGGAGAATCCCACATGGTGCGGCAGACCTCTCCTGCCTCGCCCACTGCTCCCCTCAGCAGTGTATTTCAGTAGAGCCAGCTATTTCAGTAGAGCCACCTGTTCTGCTCCCCACTCTGTCTCTGGTGAACCCTCTTGCCGCCCCACGCATCTGGCCTGTACCCCAGCTTGGATGTATAAATAAATAAATCTTTAAAAAAAAAAGACATAAATAACAATAAAAATATATATTATAAAAAAAAAAGAAATGTGGTTTACCTTACACTCATGCATTGCTTAACAATGGTGATACGTTCTGAGAAATGTGTAGTTGGGCTATTTCTTTTAAGATTTATTTATTTATGCATCCAATCTGGGGTACAGGCCAGAGGCGTGGGGCAGCGAGAGGGTTCACCAGAGTGGGGAAAAGAACAGGCAGATCAAAGGAAACACACTGCTGAGGGGAGCAGCGGGTGAGGCAGGAGAGGTCTGCCGCGCCATGTGGGAATCTCCCCGGCCGGGTTGAACTGGCGTCGCCGCAGCTGACAGCTCCACAGCGCAGTGCTCAACCGCTTAACCGCTGCGCCACGGGGGAGGCCCTGTTGGGTTATTTCTTCGTGCAAATGTCATACAATTGTAATTACACAAACCTAGATGGTTTAGCCTATCACACACCTAGGTGCATACATAGCCACCACCATCACATATGCAGTCTGTAGTAGACTGAAATGTCATGTGGTACGTGACTGTATTTAAGGTGTGAGTAAAGGAATAATTGGAAGATTAAGCCCAAGAGTTAGGCAAGAACCAGACTACAGAGAACTTTTAAAAATCTTTGGGTCTTTTTTTACCTTTATATGAAGACTTTATATACTGAGTTTTTTATATTAAATACTAAAGCACTAGTCCTCAAATCATGCTCCCTATCTTCAGTGTAGCCTCCCCACCTTTAGTTATTTATCATATAGGTTAACACATTGGGGGCTACTGGGTTCTAAGTAAATGCAAGTCAACAGATAATCTGTTGACTCATTCATAGTTTAATTCATCTTAAGGTATGATGTAGTGTGAGAGATCTCATTTTCCAAAGATGGCCACACTTGTGTATTTATCCCACTCACACGCTCTTACAATGTGACTCACATTCTTCCCATTGGGAAATGGGGTCTATGCTTCCTGACCTTGAATGTGGGGGCAGGGGCTTGTGACTGTCCTGGTCAATGGCATGTAATAGAAGCAATGCTGGGAGATGTCCTAGGCAAGGTCTTAAAGGGCAATAAGGCTTCCAATGGAGGGTCTCTCTCTCTCTCTCTCTCTTCTCTCTCTCTCCCTCCCTCCCTCTGCCAGGATGCTCATTCTTAAAACTCAGCCACCATGTTGTGAGGAAACCAGCCCATATGAGGAAGCCACATACTGGCGTTCTGGTCAACGTCCCCAGTTAGGCCGCCAGCTGACACCAGCGTCAGTCATCAAGTAAGTGAAAGAGCTATCAGATGATTCCAGCTCCCAGCTTTTGGAACTTCCAGCTGAGCGGGGACATCAAGAAACAGAAGCAGGATTTCCCTCCTGTGCCTGGTCTGAATTCTCAACCCATAGAAACCATAGAAATAATACTTAATTGTTATTTGAAGCAACTAAGTTTTGTAATAATTTATTGTGTAGTAATAGATAATGAATACATCTTTCTAGACTCTGAGGTTATGATTTCCCCTTCCAAATTAGCCCCTCTGGCTTCCTTACCCAAGTTAATGGTATCTCCAAGTTCTTTCAGTGACTGAGCTATTTTCAACTCATCCTTATCTCTCCACTTACACATCATTAGTTGTTAGGTCCTATAGATCTTCCTTCCTACAGTGTCTCTGCTCTCTCTCCTTTTCCTTAGCACTTGTTTATCTGCAGATTCAACTTTCACAAAACACATCCTCCGGGTGGATATACATACGTACATATACATATTCTGAAATATATATTCTCAATAAGTATGTATTCTAATATTTATATTTATAGAAATAATACTTTGCTATTTTATTGTAACAAATTCAGATTTATTATTACACAGATGTGTAAAAAAGTGAATGCTCACTCAGAAGTCATTACTGTTGCCATTTGCTATGTTATATTCCAGACATTTCTCTAGGCATACATGTCTGAGTACGGTGTGTTTGGGTGTATATCACACACACAGGGTCACATATATATACATGTACAATACTTACATTTAAGAAAACTTACAAAAATAGGATCACAGTATATATGCTGTTGTGTAATTTAATTTTTACCTAACATTACTTCCTGGTTATCTTTTCTTGATAGTACATGCAGATCTAATTCATCCATTTTAAAAGTAGCATAACATTTCTCTGTAATTTATTTAGCCATTTCCCTATTGAAAAATGTTTGGCTATTTCTACATTTTGCTAACAAATAGTGATGAAATGAGTATTGTGAAAATGTTTATATGTACTTGTGCCATTTTTATAGGTTAGAGTTCTAGAAATGCAAACAGTGGATGACAGGGTATGGGCAATTTAAATATGAATAAGGAGTGTAAAATTGTCCTTCTAATGTGATTGCATCGATTTTCACCCTTCTGACAGTGTGTCAGTGCCCACTTTGCCACACTCTAGCCAAAACAAGGCACCATAAATCTTTTTTAATTTTTGCCAAGCTAAAAGGCAAAAATGCTACTGCAATGTTGTTTTAATTTATATTTATTTAATTAGTGCAGCTGAACAGACTTTCATAAGCTTATGGGCCATTTATTTCCTCTCCCATGATTTGACTCATATCCTTTATCCATTTTCGTATTGAATTTTGAATATTTCTTAAGATTCTCAATGAGTTTTTTAATACAGAGTGACTATTAATTCTGTTGTGTTGTAACGATTTAATCCAATCTGTTAAGACATGTTTTAACTTTGTTAATGGTGTCAATGAAAAGTTTTAACTTTTTTGCTGTCACGTTTGATTGCATGTTCTTTATGATTTCCAGGTTTCTTGTCATGATTTAAGGAACTCTTCCTAATGTATGGTTATAAAAACGTTATATATTTTTTCCTAGTGTAGTCATGGTTTTATCTTTTTAAATGTTTAAATCTTTATTACAAAGGCAAAAAAGCCACATTAGCAACATAATGGATTACAACTTAAGCCTCTCAGAAGGGTACTGATTAAGTAAATTATAGCATATACATAAGTGAAGTGCCATATAGTCATTAAGACAAATAAAGTAGATCTTTAAAGGACTGACATGAAAAGATGTTTACCATATTAAATGACAAAAACAGAAGGTATTTTATGATTCCATTCTTGGACAAATGCATAATACGTCTGGAAGTACATACATCACAGCTATAACAGTTCTTTCTGGGAAGTAGGTGACCGATGGAGAAGTTTAATTTTTTTTCTTTACTGTTAATTATTTTTTAATGCTGTCAGAAAAGACATTTTGCATTTTGAAAAGCACCGCATGAATGATGTGTTAGAATTGTGCTACACATGGATAACAGAAAAAAAAGAACATCAGGGAAACAATAAGGAAGCAGTTAAAAATCTGCAATCTACAATCACCTCCCCGGTGGTGCAGCGGTTAAGTGCTGCGCTGTGGAGCTGTCGGCAGCGGCGACGTGAGTTCGACGCCCAGCCCGGGAGAATCCCACATGGTGCGGCAAACCTCTCCTGCCTTGCCCTCTGCTCCCCTCAGCAGTGTATCTCTGACCTGCCTGTTCTGCTACCCACTCTGTCTCTGGTGAACCCTCTCGCCGCCCCACACCTCTGGCCTGACCCCAGCTTGTATGTAAAAATAAAAAATAAATCTTTAAAAAAAAAATCTACAATCGATATCGATTCACATCTGTTAACTGTGGGAACTGACCGCAGAGACATAACCAGACTTAACAGCAACTGGACTTCATAAATACACAGACCACTTCCCATTGTTTAACATAACTCAAATATAAGAACATGTAATTGCTCTTTGGAAAACATGTGTGGTAAATTAAAATTCTGATTAAATTAACTCCATTCTATTAGTTGCTGAAACAATGAGATATTTTGGAAAATAACATAATTTTCAATTAAAAGAGAAAAAAAACCTTTGGTGGCTTCCCATCACCTAAAACTGTGTTTCCCAAATTTAAGTGAAGCTCAGAATCACTCCAGAAAATGTTGAAAAACAGATTTTTTGGTTCTAACCCAGACCTCAATGTGATTACAAGCCAGAATCTAAATTTCACCAAAGGGTTCTAGGACACTATGTATTTGACAAGCATTCAGGTGATTCTTGTCATCATCCAAATTTAGAAAACACTGTTCAAATTATCCATTTCACTGGTTCAAGAAGCTATGGCAATAATTAATCGAGCAGTCTTGCAGGGGCTGGCAGGACTTTCTGATAGCTGTGATTACCTCCCTCCAGAAGGAACATTACCAGCCCTGATTGGCCCCAGGCCTGACTGTGAAGCCCTCTGGTTTAGTAAGGAGAAAAATGTTGAGGGGAATGTTAACCATGCACTCTAACCTCTAGGCCAGAGTTCTTCCAACTGCCCCTCACAATCCTCTAGGGGCCATGAAATCAATTTAGTGGATCACAAGTAACCTTTACAAACAGAGACCAGCCAGGAAGCCTCAGAGGGCCTCCCACATTATAAACAGAACCCGTTGCAGAATTTGCAGGATTCAGTGCAAAATGAAATGCAGGGCTCCTTGATCAATAAGCAGGAAAAAGTGTTGTTAAAGGCAAGCAAATATAAAGCTTTTTTCTTATTTCCAGTCTCTCTCTTGACTTGTCACATTTTTATTGGCTAGTTATTATCATCCTAAGTAAAAAAAATTGACATTATTAGCATGAGTTTTCCCTTACATCTCCATGTGTGCCAGGCTAATTTAAAACGCAAATGCAAAATCATTGAAGTCAAATGCAGAATCACCAAAATGACATGATTCATACTGGGTGGTTTATGCTGGCATACATATGGATTAGACTTGCTACGCAAAACTAATTTGACTGTTCTCATTTCCCTTCTCGATACACAAGCATCCTACCAACAGGGCCTAACTTCAGCTTACTGAGCAGTAAAACAGGATAAAATGGAAAGGGTTGCTTTAGCTTTCCCTTTCCTTCTACGTCATCACTTCCAGCAGAAGTGATCAACTAATCCTGGAAAGTAACACAATCAAACATGGCAGGGGTCCCTCCATCGTTGTGTTTCTCATAAGGCCATTGCATTCATTCAGTGCTGGAAGCAATTTCTGGTTTGAAAGGAAAGCGTGGCCTCTCAGGTTTGTCAGTACCACCACTCACCAACCTCACCCTTTCTCGGTTGTCGATGCAACACACCAATCTTGTCTTCATTTGAAGCTTGCTGAACTCGCACATATGTGGGTCCCCTGAGGGCCCATGCTCATGAGACAGCCCAAATATTCCATGCAAATAAGGCAGCAGACATACATCTGCCCAAACGTCATTCCCTCACAGGCAGGCTCCGTTACTCCCTCTGGCTTCCCTTGCAAAACGCAAGTTGAAAAACAAAATTAGGCCTCCCTGGTGGTTTATGGGATTAAAGCCTCAGCGCTATCAAACTATCGTCAGCCACTGTGGCATGAGTTCGATCCCCAGCCAGGGAGCTTCCCACATGGCGCAGCAGACCTCTCCTGTCTCCCCGCTGCTCCCCTCAGCAGGGTGCTTCAGTAGATCCGCCTGTTCTGCTGCTCCCCATTCTGTCTCTGGTGACTCCCCTCACCAACCCCCCCCCCACATCTGGCCTACACCCCAAGCTCTTGTATGCATAAATAAATACATCTTTTTAAAAAATTAACCAAAAAAACCCACCAAAATTATTAAGAAGGTCAAGCTAGCAAACGCTGGGCCCTAAACCAAGTGGGAGCCCGCACAGGCCAGAGGCCTAGGAAGCCGTCTGAGTGTATCACTGTGAATACTTTGTTTCACCTGCGTGCCTGAGCTTGCGGGGTGTGTACTGGGATCATCCCCAAAGTGTGAGAGCCCCTGTTCCTCCTCTCCCTCCTCCTTTAGGGGTTGGAAGGTCTCCTGGGCAGAGTAGTGGTTTCAGTTAGAATAGGACGGGCCAGCTCCCAGTGTGAGGCACGTCTTTCCACATTGCCCCCTAAGCCCTGCACCTCATGTGGCTGTTATGACGACAGGCCAGAGTCACCTGCTGTTATGGGCAGACCCCCTCGACCTTACTCAAAGCAGAACCTGAGATGGGCCAAGGAGAAAAAAGGAGGCCCACCCTTAGCCCAAAGTGGTCTTTTTTTTTTTTTAAATATTTATTTTTTATTTATACATACAAGCTGGGGTACAGGCCAGAGGTGTGGGGCGGCGAGAGGGTTCACCAGAGACAGAGTGGGGAGCAGAACAGGCAGATCAGAAATACACTGCTGAGGGGAGCAGCGGGCGAGGCAGGAGAGGTCTGCTGCGCCATGTGGGATTCTCCCTGGCTGGGCATCGAACTCGCATCGCGGGCTGCCGATGGCTCTACAGCGCAGCGCTCAATGGCTGCGCCACCAGGGAGGCCCCAAAGTGGTCTTTTTAACTAGCAACACAGTGCAGGAAGTTTACTACTTAGTAATTCAGTAATAAGTGGCTCTTTCCTGGGGCATCTTCACGGGTGTATCCTACTCTTAGGAATCGGGAAGAATTGGAGAGTAAGATAGGTTTCAAGGATCCAGAGAACTTTAACCACACCTGCCTTTTTCACTATTAACGTAATAGGCTTTGACATTAATTTTACTTCTACACTGTAAAAGTACTACAAGTTGCACGGAGAACTGAGAAGCGGCAGAAAATTATACAAAAGAAAATAAAAATTGCTTCTTACCTATAATTCCATCACAACTGATATGAACATATTGCGTGCATTTTCTGTCATTCAATTTTCTACATGTGTGCATTAAATAAATAAAGACAATGGGCCATATGGTGTATAGAGGCTGAAGTCTGATTTATTTCACTTATAAGATTCTGTTTTTCCCCCTAAATGCTGCACATCGTAAGTCTCTCTCTCTCCTCCCCCCGCCCCATTAAAACAATTGTTCTTTGTAACTAGAACAGTTTTTCTCCGTTAGTTTCCCTATCAGAGGTGATCCTGATGCCAAATTTCATCATTGTTCTGATAATTTGCACCCTCTGCCACTAGATAATGGCAAAAGGATGACGAGTTTCCCTTGGAGGCAGAATCAGAGTTCTACACCAAGTTCAGCTTTTTATCAAAACAATATTCTCCATTATTACAGCTTTATAAGTACCAAAACTTTAAGTGCAATACCCATTGAATCTATTAATCAAATATAACACCGTAATTATGGACAGCTCTTTGCCAAGTAACTTGGCAGCCCTTTGTCCTTTCTTGTCTTTAAATTCTGACCTAGGGCCTCCCCGGTGGGGCAGCGGTTGGGCGCTGCGCGATGGAGCTGTCAGCAGCGGCGATGCAAGTTCGACGCCCGGCCAGGGAGACTCCCACATGGTTTCTCTCCTGCCTCGCCTGCTGCTCCCCTCAGCAGTGTACTTCTGATCTGCCTGTTCTGCTCCCCACTCTGTCTCTGGTGAACCCTCTCGCCGCCCCACACCTCTGGCCTGTACCCCAGCTTGTATGTATAAATAAATAAATCTTCAAAAATAAATAAATAAATAAAATAAATTCTGACCTAGATGTGAGAATTTCACTTTTCCCTGTGCCTACCTGCCTTTAGCTGCCTTGGCCTGTAAACTTTGCACCATTTCTCTAGTTCCCAGCTTCCTGCTGTCCCGACATTCACAGGGAACCATCTCGCCTCAGCGGGATACTCCCCGCTGGGAAGGCAGGAACCATGTTCTATTGATAAACACAGAACTATGGTTTTTAGAAATTTAAATAGCAGAATTATAATGGTAATTATAAAAAGTAAACTAACCGCCCCCCCCAGTAGAACTTTTAAAAACACACTTATACAGAAGAAACAGTTTTCAAAAATAAATTCAACAGAGTTCCTTCCCAGTATTAGAGGCTTTGGGGTCCTGTGACTCTCAAAGCAAATTTCTTCCCCTCATACTCCTCTTCCATCCACTTCTAAAGATCACGCCCCAGTTTGCTGCTGAGAACCAGCACTAGTCAGAGGGAATTGGGATGGTCGGACCCTGGTATGTCTCGCTACGTCCAAACAAGGAAAGAGCATTTGGACAGGATTTCTAAGGAAATGCCTCTGTCCATATTGTTATCGTAAGTACATTCTAGAATAGATGAGAAATGATGATGGCAGCGATCCAAGTATATCTCATAGCTCTGGTTATCTTGACTTAGCATAGTATGAAAATCCTAGAATGTCAGACTCTGGAAATCCTCCCACCCTTTTCCTTCATTTTGAAGAAACAGATCGAGAAAGTAAAGGAACAGACTTGAAGTTAGTGGCAGATCTGAGGCTAAAAGCCCAGGTTACCAGACTGACTTCAGCACTGCCAGCTTCGCCAAACTCTCTTAAGCTGGGAATTGCTCCGCCTGGGGCTCTGATGAGCAAGGTGCTCGATGGCAGAAGGGCTGAAAGAGACTACCGCCACTTGCTGGCAGCCATGTAAACTGCTGGGCCTGGAAAAGAACACTCATTTGCTTCTTTACTCTGTTCCACCAGTGTTTTCTATGAGCCTGGCATGTGCGCGCAGCATGCTGGGCACTGCGGTGGGGCGCTCTTACCTTCGTGAGGCTGACATTTTAATAGGGAGATAATAGGAAAAAAATCTATTTTGTGAGAAAGTGTACGCAAGTGACATGAAAACAGTAAGATACAGCCATGGGGCAGTTTAGGGGAAGGACGGTTTAGTGTTTTCTGGTAAGGATCTGGGAAGGGGCTGTAGAGAAAGGGTAGGTGAATTTGGCTTCGAAAGAGGAACAGTTTAGGGTTTGTTGAAATGGAAATGAGATAGAGAATTTAATCCTAGATCTGGTTAAAGATCTAAAGGCAGAACTCTCTTTAAAAAAAATTTTTTTTTAGGTAACATTGGTTTACAACACTGTACATTTAGGGGGACAGGTGCACACCTCTTCAGTTGTCATTAACATACCGCACTCACCACCAAAGCACCCACAATCCTCCAACATAGCTCACTGTGCCCCTCTTCCCTTTGGCCCACATCCCTACACTCTTCCAACGGCAGCCTCAATCCGCGCTGATATTTCTAGGACTGTTTTTGTTTTATTTTGTAGGCTCCTTTGTTTTGTTTCTCTATATTTGACATATGAGTGAAATCATAAGGTCTTTGTCTTTTTCTTTCTGACTTATTTCACTTATCATAATCCCTCTAGTTCCATCCATGTTATCACAAATGGCAAGATTTCATCTTTTTTATAGCTGACTAGTATTTTATGTGTCTTCTTTCTTTTTTAAAGATTTATTTATTTATGCATACAAGAGCTGGGGTACAGGTCAGAGGTGTGGGGTGGTGAGAGGATTCACCAGAGACAGAGTGGGAAGCAGAACAGGCGGATCAACTGAAGTACACTGCTGAGGGGAGCAGCAGGTGAGACAGGAGAGGTCTGCTGCGCCATGTGGGAAGCTCCCTGGCCGGGCATTGAACTCATGCTTCAGTGGCTGTGGATAGCCTTCTTAATCCACTTATCTGTCCTTGGGCACTTAGGTTGTATCCATAGCTTAGCTATTGTAAATAGTGCTGCAAAGAACATAGAAGTGGTATATATGCCTTTGAATAGTGTTTTTGTATTCTTTGGGTAGATACATTAAAAATAATGTACCATTTTATATTTATGCAGTTTCTCTATGGCTAGACATTTAGGTTGGTTTCTTTTTTTTTCCTATTATGAACAATGTTGCAACAAACATCCTTGCACATAATCTTCGCACATTTGTGGTAATATTTCTATAGGATAAATTTCTAACACTGGAAATATTGGATCATAGGGTCTGACAAGTTATCTTTTAGTAGATTCTGTCAAAGTGCCGTTTGAAAATGTTATACAAATTTCCACTTTTAGCAAGAATATGCAAGGACCCACATCCTCTTCAATACTATCAAACTTTGAAACCTTTTCTACTATGATGGAACAAATAATTATTGTTTCGATAACCCATATGTGCTCAACATCCATATTTTGGGTGAATTAGGAAGTTACTGTTGACCTCTATACTTTTTTCATTTAACCTGCAATTATCTTCAAAATGCTCTTCAAACCATTTCTCAGGGCCTAGCATGTAAGACGCCCTATCTGGGAACACACACCAAGACATACATCTGATATTTATTACTACATAGAGTTTATATATAGGAAATATGATAGAAATTGATAATAGGTGTGACTTAGTTTGCACACCTGTCGCAACCTAGACCCCCATATTGTTTTGACAAGGTCACTCTATGGGCGGAGCCTTCAATGAAGTGTTCCCAAAAGTCAGGATGCGATATTTCTTCTTGCAAATAAATTTAAGTATAATTTCAGGAGAACAGTAACTAAGTTTCTCCACTATGCCTGCAGACATAACCTCTCCATTGCCTAAGGCCCCATGATT